>PYSP01000040.1:0-176419 GCA_003049395.1 Pseudohalonectria lignicola
GAAGGTGGTACGTTGGCCTAGATGACTTCACTTTTTTGGGTGGTTACAATGTGGGGTGGTTCCAAAGGGGGGGTCTTGACTTAATGGAGGGAAAATATGTGATATGGTGTCTGGTCCTCGCTAATGATGGTGTACTGTACACATAGTCTTAAACTCATTAGCCAGCATCGGAGTGACGGTGCTTTGTTCCCTGGGTACAAGCGAAGTTGGTGGATGTCGGGGTGGGCGTTGACTGTTCTCTGGATGTTTTCACATCATTTTGATGAAGCGTCTCCAATAGCAGCTTAAATAGATATGCTCTCCCAGTTCGACCTCGAATGCTTTTAATACCCGTACCTTATCCCCATGCGAGATATCAAGCCGTCTAGGCATTCGCTGCGACCGCGATCTGTTGTCCTTGCTCGCTGTAATTATTGTTAATAGTGTGTAGCACAGGTATCACAAGCCCAAAGCGTGCTTCTTAGAGACATAGTCATCCCGCTGTACGTATCTGGGTGGCAGGTCCTGGAATGGGCATGTTGCTACCCAAGAGGAGAAATAGACTCACCGCCAGGCCGTTCGTCATCGTAGCTCGAGAATATGGGGAAGGGGCGAAGCCTCCACTCGACTTACGGCTGCGAACCTAGCCGGAGAGCCATTCAGACGCCGGCCGTCGTCCGGACTCCAGTACTGTTACCGCCCTGGCCTTGTGGGTGGGCCACGGACGTTGTGTCTGTCCCCGGTTGCTCGTCCGTTATGGCAACTTCCTGCCCGCCTCCCGCCGCTTGAGCCTGCACTATTTACACGTTTCGTACCCAGGGGCTGAAGGATTGCGCCCCTTGCTGAATCGGATGCGCCATACCATATGCGTAGTTCCGAGCAGACAGTGCCGCCGATGCCTGCCGTCACGTGGACGCCCAATCTCCCCCAAGGCTACCCGCTAACCCAGCTGCCGGCTTTCATAGGTGGGGCTATATCCGCGAGGGGGAAATTCCGCTCAGTGCCTGTGGTTGGTGGCCCCTTGAGTTCAACGTACACGCTGGCATGTCTTGCGGAACTCCAATCATGCGAACGGGGCAGGCTTGACGCGAAGAATAGGGCGCTGAGGCGGTCCACTGGACCACGCAGGCAGGGAATTTAACCGTATTCAGACCGTGTTTGGGCCGCCTTTGGTCTTTAGCTCCGAGGAATGAAGGTTTGTCGATGTTGACGTGCACTTTTGAAGTTGAGAGCCAGCACAGCTGAGAATCGAGTGTGGCGAGTGCCCCAGCCACATGAGAGTACATTAGCACCCCTGCCGTCTCTTGGACAGGCGAGACCTGACTGGGACTTGAGAGTGAGGCTATTAATGATAGTCTCTGGCACCCGTCCCCACCCCGCCCTTCGCTCTCTTTCTTGGGACTACCTAGCTTATTGGATATTCTAGCCATGTGTAGTATGCAGTGTGCATGTAGGTAGATAGGGTTCTGGACAACCACCCAGGCCATTGATGGCTTATCACAGCGAGTCTTAAGTGGACGCTAGCTCGGTCAGGCATCAAATGTGACCCTCAGGAAATGGTGATTGGCAAAGCTGCCTAACCTTTCTGCATGCGGGAGCAGCATCAGGGTGTGATTCGCCCCCGATGTCGTACCATTACAAATAGGCGCATATCCTCTCCAGCGCTACCAATCATTAAATTCAAGGCTCCGGCTTTGAGGCTCAAGTCGACCGAGATACCCCTCCTAGAGGTCAACACGCATCTTGATGCGTGTTGGCCTACGTTTCTAGGAGGAGCGTAGAGGATGGTGGTCAGAATAAATACATAGGTATGCGGATAGATATATGATGGGGGGCAGCCGTAGCCGTGAGAGTGCTGAAGGCAGATTTCTCGCCAGATTTCTCACCGCGAATTGCACCAACTTCAAAGTGCGCCGCAATTAAAACTGTCTCGCCTGGCACGCTGAAAAACATCATGGCTCAAGTCCCTGAGACAGTCTATATTTCCACTTACCGTCTCTCGGTAATCAAGCTCCAGGAATACTTTCAGACCCTCTTTAACGATGTCACTCTGAAGGTTCAGGTACGCGCTTCGAAGTGGAAAAAATCACGCAAATCTGCCCTGCCGCACAGGCTAGTTGCCCTCTTGCGGGGCCCGCTAAGTCTGGAGCTGAGAAACAAGTATTGACGAGGCATTTTCAGACTCATAGTAATGACTATTTTGTAGTCACGATCCCCCGAGCGCTGACAGAGGTAAGTGCCCCTACCTCTTATATCTTGCTAGCATTCTTATTCACCTAATCAAACGCAGGGAGAGATCAAACATATCGACAAGAATCTTCGCGTCAGGCGAAGAACGCAGTGAGGCGGCGCCAACTGTCTCAGAGAGGAAGGCGGAGCAGAGGCTGCTTGCTGGGCGCGATGCGACGCATCACATGGTGGAAGGGATGAAGAGCTGGGCTTTGTGGTACGACTGAAATAGATCGACTGGAGGTAGCTCTGGGTTTCCATTGTAATTGTTGAATTTTAATAAGCCACTTGATTGGATATTCACTGATTACTGCCACTGTGTTGATTTTCATTGTCTGTCGCACAATGACTCCTCCTACCTTGGGAACGCCCCAGTCGCCTCTCCTTGTGGCCACTGGCCAGCGCGTGATCGGCCAAAATGCGCCATGCCCTTGCCCGATGCAGCCGCGATTGATACGCTTGAGGGATTCGCTGTTTTCGTTACCGTAGCAAGGCTGATTATTATGTAAAATAACACCACGTTGTACAATAATAAACATGAATTTCAGATTGTCAGATATGGGCATATTTGATCGACCTAAGCAAGTAGTTCGCCCAGGAGCTCACGCCCGGTGTGATAGGCGAGGCTTTTCGGGCTAGATACTTAAAAGTGTCAGTCTTTCTTGCCTGCTGGCATCGGAATCTCGCCAGACTTATGGAGCAAGGTTATACCTAAGGAACCACGATGGCGGCCATGAGCCAACTCAATCGACTCTTCGAGGCATGCAAGCGGTCAGAGCAGTATCCCGCCAACACTTGGCGAACCCGATGCCCCGGCTACATGCTAGAATCTTACCGACGGCGTCTGGAAAAGGAGAGCGATCGACTATTTGAAAGGGATGCTGACGTCGTGAATCCCATCGACATTTTGGATGCGACTGACGACTCAGGTGGGCACTGTCCGATGCCCCATTTCCCCTTCCTCCCCGGTTACCTTAGTTAGCAGCCATGATAAATAACACTAACCCAGGCCCGTGCACGATAACCTTCTAGACTTCCAGCATTCAACGTGCACAAGTACGGAAGAAATACGGGACCGCTGCGCATTTGGAGGAAGCCACGACACGGACTGTCGACTGGTGTGAGTCAAGACAACGTACTAAGATAATTCCCCGGAGCGAGCGGACCGCCCTTGCATCTTGGTCCATGCGCAACCGATGTTGAAATAAGCTTAAATGGATTATTTGACAATGGTATCCGAATTAGCTTCATTCAAGCGGACAATTCCTTCGCGCCCCTGGACTGTTCTAGGTTCATGTTCACCCTCCTCCTGACCTTCCACCAAGTCATGCCCCAGTTCCTGGACCATGTCCTCTCTTTCGGTGAGCAGCCCGACAAGAGGTCTGACTTCTACACGGCGTTCCACCACGACATCTTCCTCAAACCGAAAGAGGCCGAGGGATTCAAAATCCGAGAACTTGGTCGCTCAGGCCGCCAGGTACGTCACTGCTACAACCTCTGGTCTGTGGAACAGTCCGACGCCGAGGTTGATCGCCCAAGGGATTGGAATTTCCGACAAACCGCCGTTTATCATTCCCTCGACTTGGAATACGGCAAAGCCTTCTGGCTCCACATCAAAGCAAACGGTCTGATGTTGGACAGGGTCAAGGATGTAGCAAGAGCTACGCCAAGGTCGGCACGAGGCACCCCACAAGACGAGAAGCTTGCGATATCATTTATCGCCAGTTTGAGAATACATTTGGTCTCCATAATATGGTGTGCCGAGGACTGGAGGGATTTCTTATGTGTTGTCGACAGGGAGATCGAAGCGATCCTGAAGAAGGTGAACAATGCGCCAGTAGGGAATATCGAGAAGAAGCTCCAGATTGACACTGCGGCTTTGATCGCGCCTCTGAGAACGACAGGAACCTTCCCCCGATCCTCGATTTCAAGGGCAGGATCTTTCCAACCACAGGCGCCAGCTGGACACCCAGATAGCAGTGGCAGAGCTCGGGGGGCTCTAGGGAGGAATGATCGTGTCCTTAGTGGACTGTCTGGTACAGGGACAGCAGCACAATCTCCAACGTCCCCACTTGCTCAGCCGAATGCTCTTATCAATGGCCCGGAGGACGAGGGCTTTAATACCCTGAATGAGTTCAACTTCAACACTATGCAGCGGCTGCATGGAATTGGGAAGAAGGTGCAACAAGCGAGGCTGATCATGGGGCTGAACCGCAAAATTCTGGACAGCGTTGCCGATCACTACAAGTCGCTGTGGGAAGACGTCAATTTTCCGCTGTCGATCAAGAATCACGATGGGTGCAAGGCTGAAATGTCAAGATTCCAGCAGGACATCCAAGGATGCGGAAAGCTGCTAGAAATGGAGCTGTCACGAATCGAGAGCCTCATGACGCTCCTAGAGGATGGAAAACGAGGGGTGAGTATTGTGTGGGAAACGACCAGAATAATCGACAATTTGGCGATACCATTGCTGACTTTGCGCTGGTACCACTACCCCCGGAAACCCCCAAATAGTTCGACGCGATAATGCAGTTTCGCAACATGGAGATCAACAAGCTCTTCGCGGCGAACGCGCAAGAGAGCGCCGATCGAATGGAACGAATGACGGCAGACATGCACAACTCGACGCTGGAGATGGAAAAGATGACCAAAGGGATGTGGAAGGTGGCCGAAAAGACGGAGAGGCAGACATCGCTGATGCACATCATCACGGTGGTGACCCTGCTCTTCCTTCCGGGGACGTTTGTCGCTGTAAGCTCTGGGCTAGTGCCGTCCCTGCTGTCAATTTTGATGTCCAAACACACTGGCGGCCCCGCGTCTCTAACCCACGCCTCGACAACAAACACCGCCGCCGACTCTGGACAGACCTTATTTGGCAGCGGCCTGTACCAGTGGGACGAGAACAGCCCGGACCAGCAGTTCCCGACATGGAAGCCAGAGTACTTCGCGCTCTTTTCCAAGATATGCTTTCCGCTGATGGCTGTAACTTTCATTTTCTGGTTTCTGGCTTATCTCTGGGCGAAGAATAGGAGTCAAAGGGCTGCAGAGGATGAGGAGAACGCGGCAGCGGCAACTGTGGGGTCTGCCGGAGCAGGGATTAGCAACATGGGTAAGGTGAAAGGCAATTGACTCGGCTCACTGCTTGCTGATAATGGGGCTTATTAGGCTTGCGGGTTGGTGGATCCTTCGGATCCTACTGGTACGGATGTATAAATCATTTTGGGGCGGTCAATGGGGACGGATTCTTAATCACTAGGTCTGAGTGGGTTTTTCCATTTCAAGTCCCATTCTCCTTTGGTGTGGTGTCGTGTCGGACATGAGCCTGCTGCCTAGGCAGGTAGGTAGCTCATCTGACGTGAAAGTGATATGGCAACTAGACAAGGTAACCGAACCACCCACACATCCTGGGTATGCTACTAGCGTGATTTGCGGTGGAGTGGCAGTATGGGTGAGGGAACTGATTGCCGAGGAAGCCAGCCCCGACCATCACCTTGTCCGGTCGCTAGATCAAGAATTGCGAACAATGGCGAACCACTAAAGTATATGGTGGGACCTCAGCCGCTTCACGGCTGCCCACACTGCTGATCATGTTAAGGCGATAATGTGACCCCTCCATACTCAAGACCCTCTGGCTGATAGCACTTGGTTGGACCTGGAGGTTTACGCTCGATATTTCAGCTTGTGTCGACTCTCTCTCTCTCTCTCTCTCTCTCTCTCTCCGTCTCCCTCTCTACCCTCTCGTTGCAGCCGTGCTGTCTGGATTCGTCCGTACAACAGCGCGCTGTCTTCGCTATCGTCTTGTCTTCCATCCGACTAGCTTTGATCTTCCCGTCCCATTTCCTGATTATTCGTCAACCAATCCTTCTTCATTGCCGCAGCCATGGCGCTCAGCTCCATCTATGACGAGTTTGCCGACTGGGTGAAACAGCACAAGCGCAAGGGTTCCCGGTTTGGCGACAGCTCGAGGTCGGACTGGTTTGTCGCATTCACTGATCTCGCCTCCTTCTGGAATGAAGATAGACTCGGCCGAGTTTCCGACGCGGCGTCGATCAATCGCCCCCTCGACACCATCCGCGACTCGTACCTTCAAGTTTTGTCTATCCTCACCTACTTGTATGTGCTCGCCAATATGGCCAAGCCGTCGGATAGCGATTACTGGCAGTACACCGGCCTATCACCCCTGTCCTTCCTCGAGCGCTTCATTGGAGCCGGCGAGGGCGACTCCAAGTTACCAATCACATCGAACGACGACAAGTTTGGGGGGAATGACCAGGTGCTTCAGCGTTTTCTCCAAGCACAACATCATTTCAAGCATGCATCCCTCCGTCCAGGATCCCTCTCAGACAGATCCTTATCCTCTCTTGAGATCCTGCCAATGACATATGTCGAGACTATCTCCAGGAACAAAGGCAGGGGCACGGTTCTGCAAAAGTACAAGCTGGATCCATGTCACGACCTACACGAAAAGCCACTTGATGTAAGTCCAGAATCCCATCTGGACCTTCAAATCCACCATTTGTTCCCCGTATTCGCTGTGTTTGGCCATGTAATCACATATCTCAACCAGAAGCTAACATCTGCGACCTCACTGTTAAACAGGGCATCATCGTCGTCAAGGAATTCCCAGAGGATGAGGTCGAGCATACATACAAAAACGAATGCAACGCTTTTACGGCCCTGAAGAGATACAGCTCCGACTACCGCCAGGACAAGTCTTCCTACTTCCTCAAGTGCTACGGGACGCTGAAGCAGGCCCGTCGGGCCGCCATCCTCCTCGAGTACGCAAATGGGGGCAGCCTGCTCGACTTCTTCCAGAAGAACAACTTGCCGAATTCAGAAGAAGAGTTTCATTGCCTCTGGCTCGCGGTAGCTCACCTACTCTCCGGCCTTAGCAATCTGCACGACCTTGCCCGCGACGGCAGCAGAGTGCGAGGGATTCATCAAGACATCAAGCCGTCCAATATCTTTGTGTTTCATGACAAGGAAAAAGATCCCTACACCAGCACACTCCGGTTAAAGCTTGGCGACTTCGACATGAGCACCATCCGCCAAGACGGTGACCGCATCCGGGACAACAAGAGCACCAAGGTCTACGGTGCCCCCGAGCTGATGGATGTCGAGCACAACCTCGACCACCAGAGCCAGGACATCACTAGTGACGTCGACATGTGGTCAATTGGCTGTGTCATCTATGAGACGGCAATATGGTCAATCCTAGGTGGCCGTGGTCTAAGAAAGTTCGAACAATCTCGACGCGAAGAAACCACACCCTATCAGCACCAAGCAGGATATGCTGTGTGCTTCCACAACGGAAGCAGAGTGCTGAATGCGGTAGCCCACGCGAGGGACGATGCGCTTCGCTGCCGGCGTGTCTTTGACACCTTCACCGAGCAAATAATGAAATACGTCACCAAGAACCTCCTCCTCCCAGGATCCGCGGCGAAGAGCCGCTCACACGCAGCGAATGCACACAAGAGAATCATAGATATCATTGAGGCTCCCCCTAACGGACCGACTCGACCCCAGTTGATGATGTCCATGTTCCCGCGGCCGACCGACGAGCTTACCGTCACAAGTCCCACGCAGCCCCCTGCACAATACACTCCTCTCTCGCCACCCATCACTGACGATGGATCATTTATGGGGAGCCCACAGCCGAGGACACCCACGGCCCCGATCCCCAGCGGTAGATCACCCTTGTCGATGTATCCTTCCTTAGCTATTCGGTCATCTCAGCCACCCCGAGCGACTCGATTCCCAAGTGTGAATGTCGATCGGGTGCTGAAATGGAAATCCTCAAGGGACAGGGCAGGCGACTCGGAAATGACAGAATTCATCAACGCTGTCAAGGGACAGCTGAGCGGTCGTGACCAGGTTAGTCACCCTTCTTCCTCCTCTCCAGAAACAAATGCCTCACTCTGCTGCCTGCTTCAAGTTCTAACATCCTTGAAGATATTCATCATTGACAACTCCAGCACCATGGAGGCTCACTGGCATGTTCTGAGCACCACGTTGCAAGCCCTCGGTACCATTGTCAAGGACTTCGATCGCGATGGGATGGAGCTGCGGTTCACGTCCAAGCCTGCCCAGCCCTATACATGCAAGCACACGACTGAGCTGCTATCCCACCTCCAGGAACATCGGCCAGGTCGAGCCAACTACAACATGGAGCCGACCCTAGCACCAATCATCGGCGCCATGACGAGGAAGGCCAGAGCATCCGTGGAGGCCGCCAGAACCCTAGGCGGCGGCATAGGGCGGCTGTCCGCCTTCATAACCAAGCGGCAACAGGAGCTGAGCGGCGTGAGCCTCTATATTCTGACGGACGGCATCTGGGACGAGAGGGAACTGTCGAGCGGCGACAAGAAGTGCTGCCGCGTCGACGCCATCATCAGGGACTTCATCGAGGACCTGCAGAAGTCCGACCTCGACCGCACCTACGCGTCCATCCAGTTCGTCGGCTTCGGCAACGACCCCGTTGGCTGGACCAGGCTGCAGCACCTCGACGACAATCTCAGACGGGTCGCCCCGAGGGGGTGGGACATCGTCGACGCGAAGCCCCACGACAGCCCGCTCTATCCGATTCTCATCGGCAGCTTGGACCCAAACCAGGACGGCTGATGGCCGCTCCGCGCCGGTCCCCCCCTATGCTTCGGCACACACAAACGCTCGGGGTCATGCCTCAGGTCGAACCACCCACCAACCACGCTTAGCGCGACAACTGCTTGTTGCGTTCGCTGTCAATGAACTAGTTTTGCCTGTCGTTTCTCACATTCATCACACTGTTTTGTTTTGGGTTGCTCTTCCCCTAGTTTCGTGTTTCCTATCTCCCTCTCTCCCCTTTTCTCCTTTGTTTCTTACCACTGATTTATGTGGCTCTTCTTCGATATGGCTGACGGACACGACGGATAGACTATACCAGTTCCACCCCACGGGAACCAATTACATGTTCTATTTATTATTCCATGTTATCGCAAATACCACTAGATTCTCACTCAGGAAACCACCTCACGCCTTTCCCGTTGACCTTTCTTTTGTTCCTGGTTTTTGCTTCCTAATTTGTTTGGGTTTGAAAGGAAATAATTCAGGCGGTATTCATTGTATTCCATCGACTCTTAGCTACTGTAGGGGCTTCAAGCGATAGCCACATCTCCAACCACCCCCGAGGGTTACAGGGAACGATATTGAATGTTTCTCTACTTTTGCCTGAGAGCTTAGTTGTCGAATAAAGCAACCCGTTTTACGCAGAATTAGGGGACTGATGGTACTAGACCACTAGAGATTGGGAACGCCAAACCCAAAATATTCTAGCCTTTTAGCTGGATCCCACTCTGCATTCCGTGCACGCCATTTATCTGGCCACGGTTGCCTAGGTAGTTGTCCAGGCACGGGAGGCTGCGGGCTGCGGTCTTAGCATGCATCCTGTCGTGCTTTAGTACAGCCTCTGCTCAGGTTAAGTAGACCACCACTTAGGTCCCGCACTCAATCCAGTCAATCCAGTTGGGTCCCGCGTCGGAACAGTTCAATGTCGGGGGTGACTAGGTACGTATTGGGGTATACCCTGATAGCACAGAGAGGATCAAAAGCGGGTCATGGCACAAGATCACCCAGAGCCGCGGCTAGTGTAGACCCACCTGAGGAGCGCTCTCGCGACACCACGGAAAATTGCTGGCCCTCAAGTTTCAACTCCAGCGAGCTACCAGGGTAGCTACTCCAACGTGTTGACACCATGTTGGCACTACGTTGGCTAAGAAGCGCGACGATGGCCCGGATTTGATGGATCCTAGCATGTTTACCGATCAATTGAGACACATACCACTATTCAACCGGAAGGGCCATCATTTCGGCAACGAACATGTCGCGAATCCCTACCAGGGAGCTCACGAGCTACCTTCTCGCCGGTCACCTCTCCAGCAGAGGCTGCCTACGCTTCAAACATGTGCTCTCCAGGGCTAATCCGAGAATAGCTGCGGCATTGCTCCCGACCCAAGCTCGCCAAGTCCACGTTGCGACGAGTACCCCCGAAGCTATCGCCGCATCACGGCCAACACCGACACCGACCGAGCCGACACCGGAGTCCGCCAATGTTCCCCTTCGCAAGTTGCTCAAGGAAAAGGCCAAGGCGTCCAAGGAGGCCGCGAAGGGCAGGAAGAAGAAGACCAACGCAGAGAACCAGACCGTACCTGGCTGGGAGCTTAGCGTCGGCATCGAGATTCACGCTCAGCTCAACACGGCGCATAAACTCTTCTCCCCCGCGCCGAACTGCGCCGCCCAAGACGCGACGGCCTCCTCCTCCTCCGGGTCCCCGTCGCGACAGCCGCCGGGCCCCAACACACTCGTCTCCCCCTTCGACTTGGCCATCCCCGGAACGCAGCCCATCTTCCAGCCGGCGACCCTCATTCCCGCCATTCGCGCCTCGCTCACGCTCAATTGCGCCGTGCAGAGCCAGAGCCGGTTCGACAGGAAGCACTATTTCCACTGGGACCAGCCGTCGGGCTACCAGATAACGCAGTACTACTACCCGCTCGCCCTGGACGGGCACATCGAGCTGCGGGCGCGCGACGGGATCGCGGCCGAGGACGCCGGGCCTGACGGCAAGGGTTCCGTCAGGGTGCGTATAAAGCAGGTGCAGATGGAGCAGGACACGGCCAAGACGCTGGCCAGGCCCGGCGGGGTGCACTGGCTCGACTTCAACCGGTCGGGCGCCCCGCTCGTCGAGATCATCACGCAGCCCGACATGCACCACCCGGCCACAGCGGCGGCCCTGGTGCGCAAGGTGCAGATGCTCCTGTGGGCCGTGGACGCGTGCGTCGTGGGCATGGAGCAGGGCGGGCTGAGGGCGGACGTGAACGTGTCTGTGCGGAGGGCGCCGGGGGCCGGCGGTGAGGAGCCGCCGCTGGGCCGGCGGACCGAGATCAAGAACCTCTTCAGCTTCAGGGCCGTCGAGGACGCCATCATCGCGGAGCGGGACCGGCAGATCTGGATCCTGTCGGGGGGCGGCGTGGTCGAGGGCGAGACGAGGGGCTGGTCGCTCGGCAGCACCGAGACGACGCGGCTGCGTGGCAAGGAGGACGAGGTCGACTACAGGTACATGCCCGACCCGGACCTGGGGCCTGTGGTCGTCGGCAGGGACCTGGTGGACCACCTGAGGGCCACGATGGGCGTGACGCCGGATGAGGAGCTGGACGGGCTTGTCGAGGCCTACGGTCTTGCGGAGAGGGATGCGTTGGCGCTGATGGTCCTCGATGGCGGCGGCAGGGTCGAGTTCTACTATCGTGTTGTGGACGCCCTGGAGGCCAGGATCGCGAGGGAGACCGCCGCCACCACCGGCACCCCGGGAGCGAGAGCAGCAACCATAGCCGACCCCCTCCAGCCGCGCATCCTCGCTGCCAACTGGATCCTCCACGTCCTGGGCAGCCTCACCTCGGAGAAGAACTTGGGCCGCTCGCTCTCGACCGCGGACCTTGCCGTGGGTTCCCGGGGCTTGGAGGTCACCCCTTCCGGCGACGCCTTCATCCGGCCGAGCGACCTCGCCGACGTTTTGTTCCTCCTCCACACGAGGCGGATTCGGTCTGGGACGGCCAAGGACCTGCTATTCGCCGTGTACAACGGCACCATGCCGGCGGGCTACCTCGAAGGTTCTCCTTCGTCTCCTTCTGCCTCCGTCGTCGGGGGCGGCGGGGTCGAGCGGTACATCTCCGACAACGGCCTCTGGTTTGCGGAACTGGCCGAGGACGAGTACGTGTCGCTCGCGGAGGAGGTGGTCGACCGGGAGGAGCACGTTCTGGGCGAGTTCCTGAACGCGAAGAGGTACCCTCAGGGGAAGCTGATGTTTCTCGTCGGGATGGTGATGAAGAGCGGTCCTGGGGAGAGGCTGGACCCGCTCACAGTCCAGAGGGTTGTTAGGGAGGTTGTGGACAGGAGGGTCGCTGCCTTGAAGCAGGAAATGGGCGTGGAAGGGTGAAGGGGTGTATGCCGTTGTAATTCGAGAAAGAGGTTGTCAACCCCGAATATATCTATGTGTGGGTGATGCGATAATCACACCGAGGGAGTATGTCGTCATCAGCTACACCCTTCTCCTCTATCATACTGCCCGTTCTGTGGTATTACGTTAATTACTCCGTGAAAGGGCTAGAGTGCCTACTACACATAGCATGCTAGAGCAGCTAGACCCGGCGACAAATCGGTTAACGGTCTACCCCCATGTAACCGGTAGGATGTTGTGTCGTCTCAAGCCGAGAGTGGAGATGTTTCCAGCGATTTCACATTCGGAGTATCGTCTAAGAAGAGTAAATGCAAAGAAAACCATCGTCTAAGAATTAAAAATGCAAAGAAACCCGGCGTCTGAAATGTGAATGCAATCGGTCCGTCCCTTGCCACGCAGCCTAGTCTCTCGTTCCACGGTTCCACTTCCACCCAACGTCTCTTTCGTGCAGCCAAGAGCCCTGCGTCGGAGCGAGTCGTCCATTTTTTCGTTTACATGAATCTCAGGCATTCGCTTCTGGGAATAGGATGTAACAGTGGCCTTCTGAATAGGCCAACCTTGTGTTGGGGCATGGCTGTACTGGGATCCGTACTTGTGGGAACCAAAAAGCTAGAATGGCTTCCCAACACCAAGGGATCGCAAATATCAGCGCCGCTCCAGCTACCAACTTCTTCACATTTGGCTACCTGGTCCGGTACTTCGGAGGCTGCATCAGGAGACCGAAATGAACAGCCTGGCGCTGCTTCCAATCCATCAGAGGGTTGCCCCACTCCTGAATCGGGTCCTCGATCTTGAAGAGCTCCTCGACATTGGTGAGCAAGATTGCAGGGTCGGAGAAAATCGAGCTAAACAAGAACTTGTCATAAGAGTTATTCACAGCTCCCTCCGGTGGCTGGAAACCACGCTCCTCGGTGAAGTTCCGAAAATCGTTGTCGGGTTCCGCCTCTTTGAACGGCAGGTTGTCGACAGTCCGGGGCAGCTCGTAGTAGCCGTTGGAGGCATCGTGATATATTGCCCCTTTGAAGTCATGCTGCTTCTTCACATTTACTGATCTTTAGCGTTAGCATTGCTTGTCTCTCAGGAACCTGGTAATTACACGCAGTTGCCACTCACACTTGATGAGAGTATCAACATAGCGGCGAACCCGGCCGGGATCTCTGTGTTTCTTGTATTCCACGAGGAAGAAGAACTTCTTCAGGCTCTTGAAGAGATTGAGGAATGCTGCCAACTCGTAGGGGCAGAACCTGTAGCCCCACTCGTGTCTGTATCGGTATGGCAACCACGGGCAGAAGCACATGAAAGCTTCACCAGCGGTGCGTCGGCGGCCTTCGACTGGGAACAATTCCACATTATCCCTATAAGGGATGGAGAGTTGCTGCACGCTGGAGAACAAGGCCTCGGCAAACTCTCGCGCCGACGGATTGCAGCGAACGAAGCCCGAGAACACCTCTTGGGGTCTGCCGCTTCGCGAATTGGCGACCATCTCGACCGGGTCTAGGACAACCAGGTCGGAGGCCGCATCGATGTGGGCAAAATTCTTCTTCGCCAGACAAACATATGCGGGGTCAGCCATCCCTACTTCGAGGTTCCGCTGCAGCAGGGACAGGCGCGGCGGCTGGCCATCAACGCGGTTGGGACCACCGGGAGGATCAAGCATCTCCCAGATCCGATACATCGACGTATCCTGAGCTTTCGGTCTCATTGAAAGCTGGACTGCGAGGAGCTTGCCGAAGCCATCCTCATCCTTAGAGCGTTGTACCGTTTTCTTAGCCTGAAAGAAGTGTACTCCCCGCGGCTTCAGTACGAGCCGCCAGATCATCAACTGGATCTCGTTTGGCAGCTTCTCAAAGAGGTGGAACTCCCGCAGCGCCACAGGTTTTGCCTTCTTCTTTGCTTCCATGGTGTTGGGGTGCTGCGTTGCGCTCTTGGGTTGGCCATCCATGGTGCAGACCGTGCGTTCAACGGGGGGTTCCGCGTGAGGGCGCTTCAGTGATTTGTGTCAGAAGCAGATCAGATTGGCGCAAAGAAAGGTCTGACGGAGAACTTACAGATTCCGTGCTCAAGTGCGTCCCTATGGATTGGATAAAATTCCGGTTCAGAGTTAATATTTCCAGCTCGGAAGAAACGCAAAGTAATTAGTGGCTTAGGAAGTCACCAGTTAATTGCCATAGCTAGGTGCAAAAGTAGTCATTCGAGTTGGTAAGAGGTGAACCGACTAGTTTTGCTTGTTGGGTACGTGGTAGCAAACAGTTCTAGAAGTTGGTTTGGGTTGAAAGTCACCAGTTTTCTTCGGCAGGGCAGATAGATCCTTTGATAAGAGTTGGATTTAAGCGAACAAAATTGATTACCGAGGCGCCACTCTAGCCAATCGTCTCTGCCTCAGCATGAGATATCTACATACACGCTATACCACTTGCACTCTATATCTGATCTCCTTTATATTTAGGCAGGCCTACCGATTGGATTCCGTTGCCGTACGGGAGGTCATACACCCATAACAGGACAGGAGGCTCGCAGCACAGCTATGACCGGGATGGCAGGAAAACATGGGAGGAGACCAAGAGACGCTGCCTCCCATCGTCTACATGCTCCCTCCTTGGTGACATTTATCTCCGGCTTGCCTCTTGGACGCTTGGTCTTAAGGCACTCAGTCTCCACGCCCTTGGTCAAGACACAAGAACTTCCTGCTAGTGGGAGTCTAACATGCTACATCGTGACGGGATGAAGTTGTGAAGGAGTTGAGCATCAGCGTGGGGGGTCTACGGCGGTCCCCAACTCGGCGAGTAGACCGAGCCTATGGCAAGACACCCGACGGGCCGAGGGGAAGATTGTAGGTGCTTGGGAGGCTAAGCAAATCATGGTAGGATTGGTGCCACTACTCATACCTCCGAAGATATACTAAGTGAAGCGCGGGAAGCCGACAAGGCCATATCCGCAGTCTCACAGCGTTCGCTATTGTGATTAGCCACTTGCCCACAGAAGACAAATGAAGTGAGGGGAATAAGACGATCTACGACACAGGATTCAGTTCACCCACCAGGTCTAAACGGACATTTTATGATATGTCATTATAGAGTCGTGTATGTACGACTGCGGGCGTTGATGGCCTGCGGGAGAGTTGATGGATGTTGGGATCCACCACGTGATATCCCACAGGATAAGGGAGCGATAAAGATTATGATAAGAGCATTTTTCTTGGCACACCTTAGTTTCCCCCCCACTGAATCCCCGGTGAACAGCCCCTGCTCTAATTAATCCGTACGTCACGAGAGAATCATGCCATCCAGGGACAAACACTTCTGGCCGAAGATAAAAGAATGAGCGTACTGGTTGTTTCCCAGTAGTAGCTTCTACGGCGAACGTAAGGCGTTCCGACAGAGAGAGGTATCGTCTTGAGGACACCTAAACCACCACTTGGATTTGAATTGCGAAATTCTCAGCTTGCCGTCCCTCGCCGCTTGATGCACATTCCAGCCGAAGAGTAACGCAAGGGATCTCACGATCTCACCATTGGGCTATTTTTCGGGGGTTAGCTAATACCCACATGGAGGAAAACCGGTCACGGTGGACTCCGTCACCTAAAGCGGAAAAGGCGATCATGGGGTTCGCCGAGAAGATAGTGACATTTTTGCATTTCCGCATACAGAGATCGCGGTCCAGCTTGACTGAGTATGGAGGATGGCAAGGGAAAACATGCAGACACAATGACCAGCAAAATTCACAGACAGATAAATGATGTGCCCACAAGACTAGAAGGAACCACGGGTCTTTATTTCTGTAGGTTATCCGCCCGTAGATGTCCCACCCCGGGAGAACCTCCATTTTCCCAACCCTCCCGCTGCCTTAGGAAGTTCTGCACCCGAGCCTCTTTGGAAAGAGGCGCGGAAGCCGCCTGCCTCTCACGCAACTCCTTGCTTATCATGTCGTGCTTCTGGTCACTCAGCTCCCTGAGCCCCATCGAGTGTTTGCTTGCCCGATTGGCCTGTCCCCAGGCACCAAAGATGACGAAGGTGACTACGAGAAGGGCAAACCCGCCGTTCGACATGAAGGTGGGCACCTGCTTCTCGCGACCGCTCCGCCGATGGTACCACTGCTCCCAGTCCTCCCACGTCGCGTTGTAGGCCGCCGTGTTAGGGCTCGCCCGCCAGGACTTGTCCCGCGTGCGGAGGTCGTTCTGTGCGTCCGACCTCTGGCCCCAGCCCGAACCGAACATCTCGTAAGCTCTCTGTTTCAAGGGGTCGCAGAGAATGTCGTTGGCGGCGACGATCAGCCGGTACCGCTCAAGCTTCGCTGCGTGGGACAGCCCTTGGTGGGCGCCGTTGTGGCCACCATGGCGGTACCTGTCAGGATGGTACAGCTTCACGAGCTCGTGGAATCTGGCTTTGTTGTAGGGTGTGCCGGCTTTGTGGTCGAGGATCTCATAGGGCGTGGGTCTCGCAGTCTTTGGCCATCGCCCCAAATCAGCTTGGTCGCCGGGGTTGGTTGAATAAACCCGAGATTCGTTCAAGCGCCACTTCGTGCTGGGCGGGCGCGTCGGTGGCGATCTCGCAGTCTGTGACCTCATCGACGATGAGGGGTTGATGCAGTTGCTGGAGCATACTACGAAGGCACTGTTCTTTAGAAGCATTGTGAGTCGATGAATAGTGTCATCGCCGAGTGATGTCTGTTCGACATCCTGCTCGGCGGTTCAGGATGTGATGAGGTGTGTTGGGATATAGGTTGCAGAAAATGAACTCAAATCAGCTCAGAAGCTCCTCAATCCTCAAGAGCTGCACTTCCTCCAGTACAGAGAACTTGGGCCGCTCAATCCCGACTGCCGCCCGCGTTTCCACCCCACCTGCCGATTAGATGACAAGGCGAGGCTTATCGATAGGGACGGTGGGGCTCCGCAAGCGCAAGGGTATCCGACACAAGATGCTCCACCAGGGCTGGAGTCAATTGGTTACCAGTTTACCGTGGCTCGTCACGTGGCACGGCCACTCAACCGTCACGATAATTTTGTCGCAAG
Source organism: Pseudohalonectria lignicola (assembly GCA_003049395.1). NCBI lineage: Eukaryota > Fungi > Ascomycota > Sordariomycetes > Magnaporthales > Ophioceraceae > Pseudohalonectria > Pseudohalonectria lignicola. The sequence continues at coordinate 17,202 of PYSP01000040.1, forward strand.
GCATCAAGTTGTAGCCCGGTCACGATGAAAAACCCACCACGAACAACAACGCTCAAATTTTCACTAGGTCGACGCCGGTACTAAATCATTCAGAACCAAGCATCGGAATCGCCAAGCAAGCCTCTTTTCTCGACCTTCTGTTGAGAAACTCACCACAAACACCCCAAATTCCATCGTCCCGTTCCACCTTGACGAAGGCGCCTTCCCACCATCACTCCTCGCCGCGCCGAGCAAACAAAAACGCTATTATAGGACCCAGAAAGAGCTCTAGTCATAGCATACGGCTTGCCAGACGGAAGCTTCTCAACCTCCACTCTCCCATATCTCATCTCGAAACATCCGACTTGCCAATACCCACAAGTACTCGTCAGGCAGGTTTCTCGCTCTGATGAGAGCATAGCCGCTGCCTGCCCACGAATCGACCAGACGCCACAACCCCCGCATACTCTCTATACCACCACCCTCTCGATCCTTCCTTTGGACATCCGAATTCCTACGTAACCTGACTTCTCGACTCGAGCGATCCCGCCTGTGTCATATAGCAAGAGCAGGCTGTACAATGGCTGATGCGTTAGCCGACAAGTTGAAGGCAGCCAAGTTGAGGTTGGTTTTGATCAGATACTGCCGCAACGTCCTAATGTACGATTGCTGATTTTGTAGTGATGGTACCACGAACGACGACTGGAAGAAGAACCTCAACATTCCCCTTAGAGACAAGAGACAACAGACAGAGGTATGTCTTTCCCTTCCCCCAAGACAAACCGCTTGTGATTGAAACCGTCGTGGTCTCACGCATTGCTGCCCCAGGATGTAACCAACACGAAAGGCCTCGAATTCGAAGACTTCGGCCTGAAGAGGGACCTCCTAATGGGAATTTTCGAAGCCGGTTTCGAGAAGCCTTCCCCCATTCAAGAAGAAAGCATCCCTGTGGCCTTGACTGGGCGCGACATCCTCGCTCGAGCCAAGAATGGAACCGGGAAGACAGCAGCCTTCGTCGTCCCCGCCCTGGAGAAGATCAACCCGAAGGTGTCCAAGATACAATGCCTGATTCTCGTCCCCACCAGGGAGCTCGCCATGCAAACGTCACAGGTCTGCAAAACTCTGGGCAAGCATCTGGGCGTCAATGTGATGGTGACAACCGGCGGCACCGGTCTTCGAGATGATATTATCCGCCTCCAGGACCCTGTGCACATCGTGGTCGGCACGCCCGGCCGCATCCTGGACCTTGCTGGCAAGAATGTGGCCGACCTGAGCGAGTGCCCCATGTTCATCATGGATGAGGCGGACAAGCTGCTCTCGATCGAATTCACCCCTGTCATCGAGCAGTTGCTCCAGTTTCACCCCAAGGACCGCCAGGTGATGCTGTTCTCCGCCACCTTCCCAGTTTCGGTGAAAGACTTCTCGGACAAGAATATGGTCAGCCCTTACGAGATCAACCTGATGGACGAGCTCACACTGCGAGGCATCACACAGTATTATGCATTCGTCGAGGAGAAGCAGAAGGTCCACTGCCTCAACACCCTGTTCTCCAAGCTGCAGATCAACCAGTCAATCATCTTCTGCAACTCGACCAACCGTGTCGAGCTGCTTGCGAAGAAGATTACGGAGCTGGGCTATTCTTGCTTCTACAGCCATGCCAGGATGGCGCAGCAGGCACGCAACCGCGTGTTCCACGACTTCAGGAATGGCGTCTGCAGGAACCTGGTCTGCTCTGATCTACTGACCCGCGGCATTGACATCCAAGCCGTAAATGTCGTCATCAACTTCGACTTCCCCAAGAATGCTGAGACATACCTCCACCGGATTGGACGATCTGGCCGTTACGGCCATCTCGGTCTGGCCATCAACCTGATCAACTGGGATGATCGGTTCAACCTTTACAACATCGAGAGGGACCTGGGCACGGAGATCCAACCGATTCCCGCGACGATCGACAAGGCGCTCTATGTGTACGAGAATCCAGAGAGCATTCCACGGCCAATTACTAGCCTTCCAGCTCCCGCTGGCCAAGGCGGGTCACAGCCAAGTGGTTCCGCTCCTCAGCCTTCATCCTCTCAGCCTGAACCTTCACGGGCAGGACGTGGAGACTGGCAGCCACAGAACGGCCGCCAGACCGCTTCCGGGCAGCAGCAGCAGCAGCAGCCCCAACAGCAACCCCGTGGACCGTATCAGGGTCACAGGGGTGGTCAATCCGGTCCGAGGGGCGGTGGCAGAGGCCGCGGCAGCTATCAGGGGCAAGGCCAAGGCCAGGGACAAGGCCAGGGCCAGGGCCCGAGCCAAGGCCAACGAAACCCAAACTACACCAACTATCGCGGAGGACGGGGCAGCCAAGGCCCAGGGCAACACCAAGCCACCCCACCCTCGTAGCAGTTAACGGCGTGAGGCGAACGCGGAACTTGGTCTAATCTCCTTTAGTTTGTTCTTCTCTTTTCTTCTTTTTTGCCTTTGCCGAAATCTTTTGGATTGTACATATTCCCCATCTTTCGACTTTTCTGTTTCTCCCTGTCTTGTCTCCCAACATCTCATACCCTCGTCGGCATCTTTGGTACCAATTCTCGAGACTAGACGACCGAGCTAGGGCCTACCCTTTTCATTGGCGGCCCTTCCCCCCAACATCAACGTTCTTCCATAATCGTGGACCAACGGCCCTCGGCGACACCGGTTCCGGCCCTGACAGATGCGCTGATCGGCTCCCGCACTGCGTCACAATTATACCTGAAGGCTTTTTCCGTCGTTTTGTTTCCTTGTACCATCATACCCCTCGCGGCCCTATTATCCCCGGATCTTTCTTGCTCCCTTTAATTTCTCTTCCGCTAGTACCGCCCCAATTCCACCTTGCCCAGCCACGCCTGAGCACTGCCATCGGCCTGCGGGAAGGATAGTTCGAAGGATCCGGGATTGTCGGGGGCGTTCACCCATTGGCAAAATCTCCAGTCACACTATCACACTACCCCGTATCCGCCTGTCTCGCTGTCGTTTCTCGACGTCAAACAGCTCTTCTTGGACTACCTTTTCTTCGTCTCGTTTTATTTTCCACCTCAAAAGGCATTGGTCTCCCCTGGTTGAATTCCTTAAACGGGGGACCAGGGTAAAAAGTGTTGAGGTTTTGATGACCACGGGCTATTCAAGAGGCTAGACATTGGGTTTATCGTTCCCTTTTTACACGACTTCTACATCCTGGCGTTTGGGATTGCCTTTCCAACAGGGCAGTCATGGTTTAGGGGTTCGGTGTTGGGGGCTGCCCTTGGACAGATGGGGTTATTTTACTTGCTTCTGGCGTTTTAGGGCTTGGCCTGCTCTAACTGGGCAGGTTGGACGACGTAACGCCTGTTCAACCCCAAAAACCAAAAAAGCTCGATGCTGCTTACAGGATCTCGACGACCTTCTGAAGAGCCCGGACGGTCATCTGGAATTTTTTTCCCGGACGAGCCCAAAACGGACCCGGTTGGATTGGCATCTTGGGCGCCCTGACGCTCGATATTGTCGGTCCTGTATCAGGGGATGGGCGCCGCACGGGTTTCATTTAGCTGGTCAGCTTGCTCGAGGCTGACCCACGCATTTACTCAAAAGAACTCACCAGGCCTGCCTGAAGCTGCTGCCTTTGCAGCCACCCTTCAGCTGGCCCTCATTCTGCAGAGCGCCTAACCGAAGACCGGTACCAACCGGTGGACGCATCAACGTTATCACTCTCATCTTGCGACCCCCCGATTCTGGACTCTTCCGTCTCACCAATCCGACACCACATGGCCTCACCTACCCCCCTCCGGGTATTTGTATACCCACACACCTCGAGCACTAATGCACACGCTAGTCACCGGTGTGCTGGACGATTCGTGCAACTTATCCAACAGCTCGCCAACACCCCAGGGCTTGCTCACTTCGCCTTTGCTTCCCGCCGTTGTCTCTCCGTTCCTTGTTGCTCGACAGCCGGGCTTGACCTCGCTGCGCTGCGTTTAAGGGTTAGATCACAACGACACAGGGGAAGGCCATCAATTGAGGCTCCTCACTACACAAGGCACCAAAATCAACTAGAAAAAAAAACGGAAAAAAAATAATAACATTTTTTTTGGAGGGGAGAAGCTGGAAGGGGTATTATGTACGCTCTAGTACTCGGACCGGCCGGACTGCATGGGACTCTCTTGAACTGTCAGCCAACGCCCGAAGACCTCACATTCGTTGGATTTGGGTTCTCTGAGCAGAAGTCTGGATCCCTGTATGCTCGCGGCTGGCTGGAGTCTTGATGAGCCTTTCTTCATGGCACGGACAAACACCCCAACCGAGCAGTCGACTGCAAGTTGATGTGGTATCTCCCCTCCATCTTGCTTCTTCATTTGTTTGATCTTGTGAAAGTGATATCTCCACACACACCTTTGGCATTTCAGCCAAACAATGCGTTCTCGGCCTGAGCGCCTTGACTGAGACGGGAATACGTCCCCCCAATCTTGGCAATAACTCCCAGAGGGGGGAGGTCGCCCACTAAGAGCAGGGCGGGCATCCAATTTCCACTCAACATTCACACCCCGTTCATTATCAGGTACCTCCAGGCCACTAATCGTAGTTTTTATCACGGCGTAGATGCAACTTGTCCCCTACCTGGATGGATGCTCCTGCCGCTCCCTCCCCAGCTTCATGATTTCGCCGCTACTCTACGCATCCTAGCTTCAGCTCAGCTTCGACTCCGGGAGGATTTCGAGGAGAAATTTGACGCATTCAAATCTGGAGGGCCGACTCGCCAACGGTGCGATGGCATCGAGGACAGCGTTATTTCTTCCTGGACTGCCGTTAGTGACCGGGATGCTGGGTTTTCTCGTCGGATTTTTCTTTGGCTTTTCACGTCCGCGATGTGGGCTCCTCGGCCTGGACCGAGCCCCGCGATTGGGGCGTTCAGGTGGACTGGCGGGGTTAGGCAGTAACACAGATATTCCGTCCTAGACAGACGGCATAGCTGTTCAGTGGATTAATTTCGCATTGAGCTGGGGGGGAGCCCCCACATAATCACAACACAACGGCGACGCGGGATGACCTTGAATCTACTCATAATGCCAGCACAGAAGGGGGCGGCCTTCGGGTTCAGCCTGTAACATTGGTTAAGTTGTCACTAGCGTCCGGCAGACACGTCTTAGCAGCAGGCGATGGCGGCGCAGCAAGATGGGAGGCGATGGAGCAACAGCAAGATGTGGAGGCGTTTTAGTATGTAGCAAGCAAGTAGCGCGCATGCTACGTATAAAATGGTTTATCAAAGCGCTGCCTATGGTGGGTACCTGGGACCCGGGCAGCCGCTTCCCCGAATCCGACTGTTCCTCCGCATCAGCTCGTCGACTGACCTGATCCAACTTTGAAGAGCTGCGTAAATGCTTTCTATAATATATAATTGAAACAATTCAAACTCGAGAAATATTAGATATTCTAGAGCATTATTGATTAGTATTTCCCGTTAAACAAGCTCTTAGTCTTTTCTCAGAACCGTCCTTACGTTGAATCATGCCATCGCAGGAAGTCTGTGTACACTACCTAGTGTCAGCTAAGATTGCATTCCACAGTCTCCACTGCAAAAAAATTACCCTTTCCGTCAACGAGGCAAGAGTCACTTTTGCCAGTCGAATAACTTGGAGCCAATCAGCGGCAGGAGCCACGGAAGGAAAAATGGAACAGGAGACAATGGACAAAAAAATGTGACAGAAAACTGCAAGGTCGGGGGTTGCCAAGCCATTTTGCCGTTACACAAGGCGCCTTACCAATGTTGCGTGATCCGTCTATGTACCAAGGTACTTGATAAATCCATCCATTCTTTGCTCGCCTCCCTGTGGCACTGGTGAGCGCCGTCGGTCTCAGGGCTTCGCAAGTCTCGTACAGAGGGCATGTTAGAATCACGACGAAGCTAATCCTTGTGGTATACAAAGGCTGGCGACGTTCCTCTCCATCAAACATGTTTCCCCCCTCTCCTTCCTGACCGCATCACCGGACTCCCAAGTTCTGTGTTACCAAGTAGCTGCTTCTTCACACTGAGAGCCCTCCTATTTTAAGTCCCAGAGCACCTACCTGTGTTCTTCAAGCTCTCCATCCCGCCGCTAGGCCAAAATGGAGGGCACTGGGGCCGCAGTCCCGGCCGCGGCGACAAAAAGGTATTCCCTCCCTCCCTCCCTCTCTCTCTCTCTCTCTCTCTCTCTCTCTCTCTCTCTCTCTCTCTCTCTCTCTCTCTCTCTCTCTCTCTNCTCTCTCTCTCTCTCTCTCTCTCTCTCTCTCTCTCTTCTCTCTTCTCTCTTCTCTCTCTCTCTTCTCTCTCTCCCCAGCTCAAATACGAAAGATATTCAAGAAGACCCTCCTTCCATCCTCTTCTCTCTTATACCTCCTACATGCCTTCTATCTTCTTTTGCACTTCTCTACAATGCTGACGCAGTGGATGCTCTCGTCTAATGCATGAAGCGTGCCCCCTAAACTGCATCTCACTCAGCAACTCCCTTCAGATCAATCCCCCTTCCAGTTCGTTTTCTCACCAAACTGGCGCATGTGCGGCCCCGAGCTAACAGCCTAACTTACCAAGCCGCTTCTGTTCCAGCTCCATCGGCAAGACTCACCAGAGCAAGAAGAAGAGGCAGACAACGAAGCTCTCTCAGGCCCGCGTCGCATCGGCGACCTTCGACAACGTCCTTGCCCGGCTTGCCATAGACCCTCCGGCCCCAGCTCAGGGTCCTCACCCACGTCTGGTCCAAGCGTCCGAGGCACTCGAGGCCCTTGAGGGAAAGCTCCCAAAGTGACCGATCTTACCCGAGAGATACCCATGAGGCTTCGATCTCTATCAGTCCTTCGCTGCTCACGGCCAGAATACATTACAAGCTTTGTTTATGGGATCTAAGAAGAGCTTCTTTGGTTGGCATTTCTAGCGGGCGACTTGGAAACTGAATTCGATGGGAATTTCACTCATGGTATAATTAGGCTTGTGGATCAGCATCGTTTATGGTGCACAATGGGTCGTCCAAGTATGCACCATGGCTTGGGGCTCTCCCGGCATTGGGGTGATAAGACCGCAATGATGTCACTGCTTTCCTCGGGGTCTCTAAAACAAATGCCTTTTGAGCCTGGTGCAAGACTCGCTTCTTCACTTCTTGGGTGGACAGTTTGAAGACACAGAATCTTTTATATACAACTATCATTGGCCACATTCCAACCGTTTACCCAACCGGGAAGACCCGCATGGCCATTCTACTCGCCCCTCATCCTCTTCCTCTCCCTCTCCCTGTCCTCCTCCGTCGGCCTCCCCATCGCGGGGAACCTGGGCGCCTCGAAGCTGCTCAGCAGCCTCTCGAGGTTCATGTACTCCTCGTCTGGGTCCAAGTTCCCGTAGATGTCGAGGACGGCCATGGCCATCTTGGCGTACTTGACCGCCTTCTCCTTGTAGCCCACGGCCGAGTAGACCCTGGCCAGGATCTCGTACTGCTCCGCGAACAGGGCGGGGAGGTCCTCAATGGCGAGCAGGTCGAGGATTTCGTTGGAGCACCGGATCGCCGTCGCCGCGTCGGCTCCGTCGATGGCTTCGACTACCTCCTTGCGCTTCGTCTGGATGTCCTTGCGCCGCTGGTCCGATAGGGCCCGCTTCGCCTCCGGTTGGCTGCAGAAGTCGCACGTGCAGGTGAAGCCCCAGCCTTTTAGGCGCTCTTGGCGCTCCTTGAAGTGCATCCCTAGTGCGGCGTCTGGTTGGTTTTTGTTTTGCCGGCGGCGTGTTTTTGTCAGTCTTTCTTTTTCTTCTCTCCCTGGAGCAGAATGGGACAGACGGGTAACACGGGCTAGCGCTGGTCGTACAACTTATAGTTATTTCTTCCCCAGCTTGGATGTCGTGGGCTGCCACCACACCCGTAACCATTGCACGCCTAGAAAAACGGGTAAATGCACTGAAACTCTGTCAGCCAAGGTGTCTCAAACGGTTGAGTGTCTCAGTCTGCATTTTATCTCCCAGACATCCAATAATCTCGTGAAGAGACTCACTTTGGTTTGCAGGCGTGGTTTATTCGCTGTCACAAGGGTTTTATTCTGATTAGTATTCCGACAACTGCTAGTGAAGCCTCTTGGGCCGGAGAATCGGCCAACACTCACTGAAACCCCCGGAAACAGAGCCATGTGTGGTTCCCCATCCAGCTCTCCGGCAAAAGAGTTTGTCCTCAAAACGTCCTCTACTATATCCGCGGCGTAAGGGTTGCTCCTCGCCAGGGACAGGACCTCATCCGGATCACGCAGCCTGTTGACCGCCTCGTGGAGCAGCTCGTAGCCCTCCATTCTCTTCACGGAGCTGGGGAACTGCACGTCGGTGGCGATGGCGGCGGGCTCCAGCATGAACATCTCGAACCTCTTGATCCTCCTCGTCGCGACCACGCCCTTACCCTTCCCGGGCATATCCACAACCTCGTAGGGCGGGCCCGCGGTCGCGTTGCCGCCGCCGCCCAGGCTCCTCGGCCTCGGCAGGTTCGGGTCCTCGAGAAGGTACAGGCTGCTGGCAGCGTGCTCCGGGGTGGTGATGATGCTGAGCCCGCCGCGGCCGTGGTGCGCGTTGGTGTAGACGCAGAACTTGGTCTCCGGGTCCCTGGTCGAGTTGAGGCAGAAGGGCCTGTGCGTCCAGGGCGCCCACCGCTCCGGGCCCTCGGCCGGCGGGGTTGTGTCGTCCGTCGGCAGGCCGCACTCGGTAAACCCTTCCGAGTTGAGCTTGCCCCTGAAGCCGACGGGGCACTCGCTCGTCAGCTTGCTAGTGAGGGCGGCCCAGGCGCCATCGAAGGAGGAGCCGCGCACAGTGATGAGTAGGCAGAGCGCCCAGAGGAGGGAGGACGGGCCTCGGGTCATTCGGAGCATGCTTGAAAGTAGTCAAGCGTGATCATATGTTCTAGGTGTATGGGTGTATATATCTGTACGAGTGAGTGCAGAAAAGGAGGACAATCAAAATAAAAGGGAGGTGAGCTCCAATGAGATGAACAGAAGAGAAAAACTAGGACGGGATGACGATGAACATATTTAAGAGTTTGGGGCAATTGAAGACATGTGGTCTCATTTTGGGGGTATAAAAAACGAAAAGACGTGCAGTCATGTTCATCGCCGCCTCCGTTTCAATATGAGACCGAACATATTGCCCAGGAAGGGCCAAGGCCTGGGAAAAAGATCGGCCAAGAGAAGTAGAAATTTTAACCGTGCGGATCGGCCTTGCAGCTTGTAACTTGTTAGAGGTGCGCCTCTTGGCTCCGCGATGGCCGAACGGGCACGACGGTAAGCGCCTCGGGAAATAGGTTAGTAGGTGCGCAGTTCCTTTATCCAGGAGGCTCTGCTCTGTAAAAATTCGTTGATTTCGGAACCCTTTCCTACCTTCTTGGGCCGAAGGCATCTTGTTATTCCAATATTGGATGCTTCCATGACAATTATGAGATGTTGGCCTGTAATGGGACCCCTGTCAAATGTTGGGGAAGGACGGGATGCAAATTTTGGAGCAGCTCTATCCCTGGCTCAGACTCTGACATCCAGGCAGCCTGGGTCGATTGGGTCGATCCCCCGGCTAAAGAGCCTCACATACCAGCAGGTGAGGGACATGATGTGGGCCTGTGGGGAGCCCATTTGACGTGCCGCGTCCCAGGCCGCTGGTGGCCGCCTGTGAAATTTGACTGGGGAAGAAACATCCCTGTTCCTGTGCTGCCGCCATGCCGGCGGCGTTTCGCCCGCATACTCGCTACCGCCCACGCATTTCGGCTTCCGATTCCGAATGAAGAAAGACACGGTGGCTCCCCTTGCTAATGTTGAACGATGTTTTTGAGGCTTGGGAGATTGTACGGAGTAAGCCTCAGGCTAGTGGGGCTGTGTGGTAGCTTTAAGTGTTGACGGTCTTAGAGTCGGTCTCCTCTCGAACACCGTTATTTCCGAAGTGAAGCAGGCACATCCACACCGGTAAAGACGTTGATTTGAGGATGCAAACTAAAATCTGCTTGGACGCATCCGGCTGGTGGATCATGGTTTTGCTGGTGGTAGTCAAGATAAGACGACCGGTCTCGGTGCCGCATGGGCAACGGTCGGTCCTGATCGGCTATCCATCTCCCACTGCACTGTCCCCAGGACCGATGGACGGGTTTTGACGAGTCAAGAATCAACATAGGATCACTGCCCCCCTTCCGCCCCTTATTTTATGCCTTACTTTCTTCAAATATGTATCGTCTTAAATTCTCGTGATTTTCACGGTTGACCCGGGGGTACTGCAGTGCGTCCTCCTTTTGCAACCCACTGGTCAGTGGCTTTCCTGTCCACCGAGCAATTAGACAATCGCTCAACCTGTTCAATCAAATCTAGGGCATCAATATGGATGTGTGTAAGGATATCGCGACCGCTTTCAAACTGGTAAGACATCTTCCAAGAACTTATAATTAGGTTGGCACCACGATGTTCGTCACCAATGCTTACAAAGTTCCAATTGGCATCAGGTCTACGAGACTTCCAGGCCCACGCTATTGCGGTCATGGCTGTTTGTACCCACTGGAATCTTATTCATGCTTGTCGCCTGCTTCGGGGCAGATGTTTTGTTGAAGCTGGCTGGGTCCTCATTTCCTCCGTCCGTGGCGGTATTGGTGCTGCTGTTTCTCAGCCTGCTTCTTTCGGAATGGCTTCTGGGGTCCAATAGGACAAGACGCCTTGTCCGCCTCATTGAGGTTCCTGTGAGCGGCTCAGTGGCCCCATAATCCGTGCTCAGCCCCTGTCTCTGACCTTGATTTTTCTTCTGCTAATTACTTGATATGTCACGTAGGGCGATTGGTCTCTCCGGTGGATCAATGCCTTCTTCACTCCGACATTCGTGTTGCTCCCGTTGAGTTCCCCAATCGGAATCATTGAGGTTCTCAAGATTATTGCTGTGTTTGGTATGGTGACAGTTGGGGAACTCAGAGTCTCCTAGAATCTCCCTCCCCACTCCCAGTTCGATATAAATGGGACTCCTAGTGGTCAGTGCTAATGACCTTGTCTCAGCTACCGGGTTTGTTGTTATGATGGTCTTCACCGTCTACATGACGCGAGGCTTGCAACTCATCACGGGGGCCTCCAAGCGTGCGCATATCCACAGATCAGACGAGCTTGGACGCGAGACGGATGAAATCCCGATCGCAGAACCCCAAATCTCAGGAGAGGACTCCGTAGTTGCATCTACAACTGTCTCTGCGTCGTCCTCTACGGTTGCTCTCAGCCTCAGCACCCTTGCGCACCCCGCGAGATCTCAAGCACCAGCCCGCATTCCATCTCAGAGCCAAGTTTTGCTCTCCATACCTCTAGATGGGGCCGACGCGAATAGGAATGGATTACGAGTGATGACGCAGACACCTCTCCCTCCTCCACGGTCGAAGCTCTGGGCGACCTTCGTCTCGTCACATATGGTCTGGATTATCTACGGCGCTATTTTTCTGCTCGTGGGGTTGCCAGTATACTTCGTAACAAACTACGGTATGCCACTGCATGTGACGGCCACGGTGCTGGCTTATCTTGCGGCAATGTCGGTACCGCCGAGATGGAGACAGTATCTCCACCCAGTTTTGGTCTCGTCACTCATCACAGTGCTGTCCATCTGGGTGCTGGGCCTGGCCAAAGGCCAGAGCATCCAAGCGACACTGACGCAGTACCGGACGGGACTCAAATACCTCCAACTCTGGCACGGGGCCAGGACGGACGGAAAGCTCCCGGGCGCAGGCGACATGTTCGGCACCGTGCTGGACGCGAGCATTGTGGCGTTGGCATTGCCCATGTACCAGCACCGGCGCGAGCTACGGGAGCACTTCGCCGCCATCATCGTGCCCAACATCCTCGTGTCGATCGGCTCCCTCTTCGCGTACCCGTACATCTGCTTCGCCATCGGGATCAACGCCGAGCGCAGCCTGGCCTTCGCAGCCAGGAGCATCACTCTCGCGTTGGGCACGCCCGCGGTTGAGAACCTCGGCGGCGATGTCAAGACCATGGCCGCTCTAGTCATCACGAGTGGCATCCTAGGCTCCATTGTGGGGCCATGGATGCTGCGTCTTCTCAGGATCACAGACGGTAAGCAGGACAAGTCTCTGTCTTTGTTTGGAAGGTATCTGCAGGGCTAGCTTGCTGGACATTAATTAATTACAACATGGACAACACAACCCCGCACAACAAATAAACAGATGACTATGTGACCAGGGGAGTCACGCTCGGCGCGAATTCTGGAGCTATCGCCACCGCGTTTCTGCTCCGCTCCGACCCACGAGCTGCGGCGCTTTCGAGCCTCTCAATGAGTCTGTTTGGCACTGTCAGTGTACTTTTCACATCCATTCCGCCAATCGTTGCCGCCATACGATCGTTAGTCGGACTCTCGTAACAGCTAGTGCCTGGCCAGATATCTGGTGAGTGGCACGCTGGCTAATTTGCCTTCTCCCGATAAAGCAAAGCTTTTCATGCTGATTTAAAAATAGCCGAAGATTGAAGATGGGAGTCCGTTGTTCTCTCTTTGTTGTTTGACCTCATCAATCGTCAGGCAACTGACTATATATGGATTTAAATACTCCGTGTTTATTAAAAAAATGGATCGTCAACCCGTTCCTAGCTAGGTCGGAAACCAACTCAACTTCACCACAATCCAGACTACAGTCTGTTCAACGGCCACATATAGACACCAACTACCTAGCACACAGGTTTTTGAGTACGATTTACTGATCAACAACAAACCAGAGAGAAGATGACCGACTTGACAGAGTTCCACCGGTTCGCCGACCTTCCCGTCGAGCTCCAGGAAGAGGTCTTCAAGCATGCAGAGGAAGCCCAGGCACCGGGAATGCATTTCTTCCGAGTCTATCAGGATTTGCACAGCGGCCCCATGGCCTTCACTATCCGGAAGCCGGGCGTCGAGACTCGTCTTTGCTTCGGTACGAAATTAGGCTCGCCAATGTTTGCTCGTATAACATGTTCAGACGACGGGCGGCCGGAGGGAGAGACTTGTGATATAATCACAGCCTATAAATTTATAAAGATGCAGGAGGGCGGTGTGTACCGGTACAAACCAATGTCAAACCCCTCTAAATACATCATGACCAACGGAGTTCGCCGAGCCTGCCAGGTGGCCTCGGTGACCGTCAGTGGCGAGACAAAGGCGGCATCCAAGTCGACAGTTGAAGCGGCTGTTTCAAACATCACGTAGGCCCGCACCGGCCTTCGCCGATTGTTGCGGGGACCGTCCGGCTCGACCTGGATTCTGACCTCGTCTGCGTCCAGGCCTTGGAGGAATATACCATCATGACTCATACCCCGCTACTCCACGAATACATGGAGCTCGAGACCTACGTCGAGCTCGATGGTGACGACCCGGGAGTGCAGGCTTTTAACGCCTTGGGGGCAAACTAAGCTGCGCTACTTCATCTCGTGGCTGGGGCTGGGCTTGAAGCGGCTGGCCATGGAGCTCGAGGAGACCCGGCATCCCTTCCCCTGCGATGGTCATCTGTATATCTTAGGTCAGAATGCGGGGCTGGTGCGGGTGCCGCGCTTGGAGCACATCGTCCATCTGATCGTGTGGTGGACCGCGTGGCTGCCGGACCTGACCACTCTCTACCTGCTGAGTTACGCGGTTCCCCGCCCCTGCTGGCTCCACGCGTCGCCGCGCGAGCGGGGCTAGCAGCCCCGGGAGGTCTTCAAGGGGGACAGGTACTCGTTCGTCGAGGTTAGGAAGGGGGACTGCCAAGGCCCTGCGGGCGAGAACCACGTGTCATGCAGTTGGGAAGACTGCGAGACCGCCCTCTCTGTCCATGACAAAATGGACGAGCTGCATCTGTCCATTTCCATGTTATAGCCGTATCTTCACGAGTGTGCCTAGGGGAAAGCTGCTTTCGTTCCCTAGCGGCCAGTTCAGATCAAACTGCTGGCTTGTGCCAAAGATGATGCGGAGGACTATGCAGCACATTAGTTGTCTCTCATAATTACCTTGTCATGTGCTGGACCGATTTTCCCTTGTTAGAAGTATATGCATCATCTAATTATTTATTGACTTTAAATAATACTGTTCTTCAGACTCCTTGTTTTCCTTTGCTAATTACCTAATTACATATTAAGGAATCAAGGTTAATTAGCATCTTCCACGATTTTGCATTGCCTTCGCATATCTAGGGATGTACACTTAATTAATTACTCCATACATGAGACGCGAAATATTTTATAATGGGATTGGTGGGTAATTAATCGTTTTCTTCTAACTCAGAGATGAGTACCCAGGTCAAGCTCCTATCTTGTGTTAAGGACCAGGCCCGAGCAATATTCTGTCACTGACTGACTCATGTCTGAGCCTCTCTCGTGTCTTTGTGTCTCCCTGCCATGTTTTTCTCTCTCCAACTCCTACAAATAACCATCTTCTTCGTCATCCCAGCCGTTGTCCGTATGTGCCTCTCCCGCAGCCTCTCCTCCCCCAAGATGTTTCCGAAGGAACCGAATCTGCACATCCATCAGCTTCCCGAGCCTGGCGTCCGAGTTCAAAATGTCCATGTGCCCCTTGTCCAGCTCGACATGGAGCTCGGGCCCGACACCGCCGCCCTCGGTGAGCCCGGAGAAGACGTCCTCGTAGATCTTCCTGATGTAGGCGAACTCCTCCTCGGCGGCGTTGATCTGCAGCACCGGCGTCGGGGAGACGAAGCGCAGCAGGCCGCGCCAGGGCCAGGCGGCGACGTGGCGGAAGGACGCGACCGCGATCCTGTTGCGGAAGTTGGGGATGATGGCCAGCCCGGCCATGACGACGTCGTACTCGACGTCGGCCTGGCCCCGCAGCTCGCGGTAGTCGAACACGGCATCGTCCCCGCCGCCGGGCCCCTTGCCGACGAAGCTGCTGTAGAAGGGCCTGTTGCCCCTCAGCCTGGACTCGCGGTCCCGCATCGCCTGCTGCAGGAACGCCTCCCTCCTGGCCCGGTCGTCGCCGTCCAGGTCGAAGGGCACGGCCGGGCATATGATGACCACGGCGCGCACCCGGCGGTCCACCGAGGCGGCGGCCAGGGCCTCGGTGGCCGAGAGCGAGTAGCCCCACAGCGCGATGCGGGCCGGGTCGACGAGCTGGGGCCGGCCCTTGAGGAAGGTGACGGCGTCCTGGAAGTCCTCCGTCTGCTTGGCAGGGTCGATCTCGTTGGGTGTGCCGTCGCTCGTGCCGATGCCGCGTGGGTCATAGACGAGGACTGTGAAGCCGGCCTCCCGGAAGTGCTCTGATACCGCGTGGTAGAGGTCGCTGATGGGCATGTTTGTCTTTGGGGTGAAGTCAAAATCATATTAGCTTTCCTGTTGACACGGCATCGATTATGTCGTGCTGGAAAGATCGCCGAAGAGAGAGAACCAAAAAAGAAAAAAGAAAAAAAGAAAAAAGAGAAAAAGAAAGAACGAAAGAAGGAAACATCAAGGCGGCAATGTTAATGCTATTACCCACCCCTGGAGTCATGATGATTCCTGGCCCCCTGGATCGTGCTGGGAATAGGAGCCCTCTCAGAGTCAACCCATCGACCGTGGGGAACTCTACTTTCAGGGGAGAGGACATGTTGTTTCCACTGTGGTGGTCGGTGCAGATGCGTGGTTCGGCAGTACCACGTATGAGATGGCTCAAGATCTTGGAGGTTGCGATTCGGGAAGGGTCCAGTCATAGACAGGCCGAGTCTGAAAGCCCAGGCGGAAATCGGCAGGTTTTCACCCTTTCCGAATGAGGGGCGCACATACGTACGCTACAGCTACAGCTGTCAGGATTGGCGCTAGCTCAGGGGTTCGTTTGCCCACATACTGCGAGTAATGCGTAGGATGATGGCACCGGTGAGGGAGGGGCCGGATGGTATGCGTTGAATAAGACACCACCCAGTAACCCGCCAGCAGCACGCTGTCAAAGGCCCATAAGGCAGGGAACCCGGGAAATCCACTACGGGCTGCCTTTGCCGCATACTCACATGTCTCTACGTAATTGTGAGTTACATTAGCGAAGACTCGAACTACGTATCTCGCGTAACCTCCTGCAGTTTGCACCGCCATGCTGGAGAGCTGACTTGTGCGTAACGGGAAGGTGGGGAGTGGATCGTCGAGGCGAAAACTTGGAAGGTCGTACGCTTTAAACGTTGAAACACCGTATTGTCGAAGCATAGGTACCTAGGTAGGCAACTACAGCAGATAGGCATCGAGAGCTAGCGGGCGGTGACGTTTGGATTGGATTTTGGACCACGGGCCGCCCACTCGGAAGGATCAGGAAGGATCATCTCTATAGTAGACCTGACGAATTCCTCCCGAAACTCAACCCGTCATTAAAATCTCGCGTTCATAGTGCTGATTGCATTTAACAGGGCTTATCGGTTTACCCGCTCCGCAACTCAGAATCCTTCCGAATCCTGAATAGCGGCCACAGGCGCTACTCCATAGGTACCTACTTCCTATGCAGTATATCCGTAGATGGCTGGGATTGCCAGCCCCAGTCACATGCAGGAGGATGGCGTGGCGGGTGGCACAGGCGGGGGTGGCTTGGGGCGGCTACCCCCGCCTCCGGGGCTACGGGTTACCCAATTCGCAGGGCCCTTGCGATGTGCAGGGGGATTGATCGGATTCCGACATTGATGGATGCAGTTCCACCACAACCACCCACAAATCGGGCGAATCACTCGAGTCGACCAGCCGGGCAACCATTGAAAGATAGGAAGGGGAACCGAGAGGCCGAGGAAGCTAAAATATCATGAAAGATCTTTGGCAGCAAGGCTCTGGGCACCGCGGGACCGGTTTGCCGCTTGACTGGATGTACTACAAACTGGTAAGACTTACCTAATGATTAGGGGATTCTAGGATTAGCGGACCTGGCGCTCTACGTAGCACGTCTACTGCTACATAGTCCGGAGCCGTATCCATCAGAATAAGGGTCGACTTCGGGAGGTATTCCTTCCTAAGAACGGAAAGCGGGTCTGTGGAAAATCCTGGGTGCGGCCGTTGCTGTAAGTGGTTGATGAAGCTTGACGGTAATTACATGAAAGGATTTTGCTGTAGTTTAACCGCACTCGAGGGGATTCGTACCTCGTGCTACGTATCCGTAACATGTAGCACGCACCCAGGACTGTAGTGGCAAAGGCGACCTCCTTCCACCCGAAAGTCCTCCTCGTGGGCACATTTTACTTATTCCGAATCAGTCCTGACGATGGAGCGCCTAAGACCTAAGCTAGGGCTATCAGGGGACGGGAAAGAGAGGATACACTATATGGAAGGAATCCTTCTCAGAGCTGTTCCCACCGGCCCTCTTGGCCTTCTGTGGCATCCACCTGCCTATCCCGGAATATCCTGTGCATTCTCCTAAAGTAGGATCCTCCTATCCCGGTATCTCTTGATTCTCATATTTTGAATGACAGACCGAGGAAAGAATCGTAAACACCTGCTGGCTACGACTACCGATCCTTGTCCCACTTCTGGCTCTGTTTTCTGTACTAGTATCTCTTGGCTCCCCCGGGCCGACCCCTGTGTCTTCGCAAGCCAACGAGCACTTAATTCGTTGAGGTCCTGCATCGGCCCCGACCAAAGCCAGCTCTATACAATACTCGCTGTCCTCGGCAACCCGCGAGTAGGTAGTGAGTGCTCAGCGAGTAGCCGAAGCAGTAGCCGAAGCTTGAGCTGATTAACCCATTGCGACACGACACACTGCTTAGAGCGTGGCCATACCTAGCATTTCCAGTCTTTTCTCATCTCAGAGACTCCTCCCCTCTCTCTGCAATGGGCTCCATGCCCGAGCACATCAAGCCGGCGGCGGCGCCGCTCCAGACGCCGATCGCGGTGGTCGGCATGGCCTGCCGTCTCCCAGGAGGCAACAAGACCCCGCAGGCGCTGTGGGAGTTCCTCGGCCGTGGCGGCGTGGCCAAGAACACGCCCCCCACAACGCACTGGAACGCCGCGTCCCACTTCGACGGGTCCGGCAGGCCCGGCACCCTGGCCACGCCGGGCATCATGGCGCTCGAGGACTGCGACCTCGCCGCCTTCGATGCGCCCTTCTTTAGCCTCGGGCCCATCGACGCCACGAGCATGGACCCGCAGCAGCGCATGCTCCTCGAGGTGACGTACGAGTGCCTCGAGAACTCGGGCGTCACGCTGGACTCGATCCGCGGGCAGCGGGTGGGCTGCATCGCCGCCAGCATCAGCTCGGACTACGAGGGTGGGCTCATCCGCGACCCGGAGGACGTCGTGGTCGGGCGGGCGACGGGCACCTCGCGGGCCATCCTGAGCAATAGGATCAGCCACTTCCTCGACATCAACGGGCCCAGCATCACCATCGACACGGCCTGCTCCTCGGGCCTGATCGGGGTGGACATGGCCTGCCGGTACCTGCAGATGGACGACGCCAGCGCCGTCATCGTCGCCGGCGTCCTCCTCTGGTTCGACCCCTTCTCCATTTCGGACAAGGGCGCCATGAAGGGCGCCTTCAGCGACTCGGGCAGGTGCCACACCTTCGACGCCAAGGCCGACGGCTACTGCCGCGCCGAGGGGGTCAACGCCGTCTACCTGAAGCGGCTGGACCACGCCGTGCGCGACGGGGACCCCATCCGGGCCGTCATCAGGGGCACCGCCGCCACCGCGGACGGGCGCACGCCGGGAATCACCCACCCCAACGACAAGGCGCAGGCCATGGCCATCCGGTCTGCCTACCGCAACGCGGGCATCCCCGAGTCCGACCTGAGGCTCACGGGCTACCTCGAGTGCCATGGGACGGGCACCCCGACGGGGGACAAGAATGAGCTCCAGGGGGTGTCGTCCGTCTTCGCGCCGCACCGCGAGCCCGACAACCCCCTGGTGATCGGCTCGGTCAAGAGCAACATCGGCCACTCTGAGGCCGCCGCCGGCCTCTCCGGGCTGATCAAGGCTGTCATGGCCGTCGAGAGCGGCGTCATCCCGGGCAACCCGACCTTCGTCACGCCCAACCCGGCCATCGACTTCGTCAAGGGACGCGTCCGGCCGACGCGCACGTCCCTGAGGTGGCCCAAGGGAACCGCCCGCCGTGCCAGCGTGAACTCGTTCGGCTTCGGGGGTGCCAATGCACACGCAGTCATCGAGGAGTCCTCCAGCTTTCTGGCAGAGAGGCATGTGGACCTGACCGCCGGCTTCGTCTCCTCGTACAAAGCTGGTTCTGTGAATTACAGCTGTCCAGGCTTGTCCGCCAAGGTGCCTGCGAGGGTTGCCACTAATGGACACACCAATGGGGTGGTTTCAACACATACATCCCCTCAGCAACAGTTGTACCTCATCCCCTTCTCCGGCAACGACAAGGACTCCCTGGACAAGAACATGTCCGCCCTCTCGGCCCACCTCATCAACCCGGCCGTGAGCGTGAACCTCAGGGACCTGGCATTCACCCTCGCCCAGCGTCGGACCCACCATTTCCACCGCTCCTTCGCCCTCGTCGACTCGGTCGACTCCCTCACCTTCATAGACGCCAACACGGCGCCGACTGGCAGGAAGCGGGCGCAGCCTCCCCGGGTCGCCTTTGTCTTCACCGGCCAGGGCGCCCAGTGGGTCGGCATGGGCAGGGCGCTGATCGAGGCCTACCCCCTGGCCAGGCGGACGGTGGAGAGCATGGACGAGGCCCTGGCGGAGCTGCCCGAGGGCGTGCGCCCTTCGTGGTCGGTGCTGGACAACCTCGTCCGCACGGACCTGGACCCGGCCGAGCTGCGGCGGCCCGAGCTCTCGCAGCCCCTGACCACGGCCCTGCAGCTGGCCCTCCTGGCCGTCATCCAGGGGTTCGGCCTGCAGGCCGACAAGGTCGTCGGCCACTCGTCTGGGGAGATGGCGGCGGCTGCCGCCGCGGGCCTGATCAGCGCGCGCGATGCGATCAAGGTCGCCTACTTCCGTGGCCTCGCCGCCAAGGAGTGCCCCCCCGAGAGGCGGCTGGGCATGCTGGCCGTTGGCCTCGCCCCCGAGCAGGCCGAGCCGTACCTTGCGGACGCCGAGGATGGCGGGTCAGAGGTGCAGATAGCCTGTTATAACGCCCCACGGAGCGTTACCATCTCTGGGCCTGTGGATGCGCTGGAGAAGGTCAAGGGACGGATCCAAGCGGATGGCCACTTCGCCCGGCTGCTCCAGGTCGACCTTGCCTACCACTCGCGGTACATGGAGGACATCGCCTCCCGCTTTGTGAGCTTGTCTAGGGAACACTGTCTACCGACGCCCCAAGGAACGCAACGGACATCGGCCTCGTCTCAAGTCCCCAGCGGCGTGTCCACCGGCGTGTCCATGTACTCCTCCGTCACGGGCCAGCTGCTCAACAAAGAACAAGAGGCGCACCTCACCAGCGGCGGCCCGGAGTACTGGCACTCCAACCTCGTCAACCCGGTGCGCTTCTCCCAGGCCGCGTCAGCCCTGCTCTCGGGCAAGGACGCCCCGGACTTCGTGGTCGAGATCGGCCCATCCAACGCGCTCGCCGGCCCCGTGGCGCAGATCCTGCAGTCTCTCCAGCCGCAGGCCCACCAGCAGCAGCAGCAGCAGGTGCAGTACCTGTCCGCGGCCAAGCGGGGGCCGGACGCGCTCCGCAGCCTCCTGGACGTCGCGGGCCGCCTCTGGACGGTGGGCGCCGCGGTCGACCTGTCAAGCGTGAACAAGACCAAGGCGGCGGCGGCAACGGAGCAGCAGCAGCAGCTGCTGCCCCCGCCGTCCATCATCATCGACCTCCCCAACTACCAATGGAACCACTCCCAGCGCTACTGGAGCCAGACCCTGCCCGCGAGGGAGCTCAGGTTCCGGCCATTCATCAGCCACGACCTCCTGGGCACCAAGATAGGCGGGACGTCGTGGTCATCGTGCCCGTCGTGGTCCAAGATCATCCGGCTGGAGGAGGTCCCCTGGCTGCGCGGCCACGTCATCGCCGACCAGGTCATCTTCCCCGCGGCCGGCTACCTCGCCATGGCCATGGAGGCGGCCTACCAGGCGCATTACATGACGGCCTGGGACGTGGGCGCGAGGGCGCCCGAGTCGTTCCTCTACCGACTCAAGGACGTCAACCTCATGCGGGTGCTGCCCCTCGAGGAGAACGTCGGGAGCAGGGTCATGCTCACGCTCAGTACCCTCGAGGGCAGCCCCACGCCCTGGAAGAGCTTCAAGGTGCTCTCGCGGCAGGACGGCGGGGTGAACTCGCCGACGGCCGAGGGCACGTGGGTGGTGCACTGCGAGGGGCTGGTCCGCATCGACGAGGACCTCGAGCGGCGGCCCAGGGCGCCGCCGGGCGTGGCCGAGCCGCTCGTCTTCCCGGACCCGGGCTCCAAGGTGTATGAGGACCTCGACGACACGGGCTACCACTACGGGCCCGACTTCCAGCGCATCCGCCGGTTCGAGTCCCACCTGGGCCGGCGCCGCCTGCGCGCCGACGTCTCCATGGACGACCCGGCCAGCTCCGTCTCCCCCTACCCGGTCCACCCGGTCGTCGTGGACAGCTTCATCCAGGTCAACGGCTTCCCGCTGCGCCACTTCCTGGGCGAGCGCCTCAATGAGGTCGTCGCCGTGCCTGTCTGGATCGGCGACATGACCGTGGCGCCCCTGCCCCGGGGCAAGAAGCAGAGGGGCCAGTGCGTCGCCTACATGGAGGCGCGCTACCGGGGCTCCGGCTCCAGGGAGAAGGTCTTCAACTACGAGGCGTACGGAGGCGTGTACGACCCGGAGGACGACACGGTCGTGCTTGAGATGCGCGACGTGAGGAGGGGCGTTATCGAGGCGCGGGAGGACCCCTCATCCAACCATGTGTTTACCTATTTCCGGTGGGATGCTGATCTGACATTGAGTGGAGCCGAGCCCTTGGCGGCCCTTCTCCCATCCTCATCCTTTTCCCCATCCTCGGCATCCCCCTCGTCCACCACCCCCTCTGCCACTGACGACGCTGCCGAGAAAATAAAGGGTGAAGGGGTAGCACCCACGGCCAAGAGGCTGCAGCGGATCCTTGACCTCGCTTCCCATCAGAAGCCGACCCTGTCGGTGTTGGAGGTCAACGTGGACCCAGAGGACGCTTCCTGCTCATGGCTTGAGAGGACAGCCGCCGACGAGAGCGCGTCGGACTTGGAGGCAAGCCAGGCGGCGTCTCAAACCAGGGGGATGTTCTCCAAGTACCTCTGCGTCTCATCCGGCACGAAGGCAGTGCTGGAGATGGAGAAGACCCACAAGAAGACTGCAGGCTCAGGGAAGCGCATTGCCTTTGAGCTTAGCAACCTTGGTGGAGAGAGCGATACTGGTATCACGTCCCAGGGCCAGGATCGCTTTGATCTTGCCATTGTGAAGTTGCCCAGGCCTGAGACCATCGACTCAAAGCAGGTGGAGGTGGTCCTCGCAAAGGCGCGCAGGGCCCTGGCCACGCAAGGGCAGCTTCTGATTGTCACCACAGAATCAGACGGGCTGGGGAGCCTAGGTCTGGACCAGCTGCAGCAGGAGGACGGCGGCGTCCTGAAGGCACTCGGGTTCAACTCAGTCAAAGATCTTTCCGGGACTGCAGGCGCACTCGCCGACACAGGCGAGGCACAGCAGGGGCTCGTCCTCGCCTCACTGCCCCACTCGATCAGGGACCCCCCTCCCGGCCGCCCGGAGATCACCTGCCTGCAGTTCACGTCGCAGCCGGAGGCCGAGCTGCTCATCTCTCGCCTAAGGGAGCTAGGCTGGGACGTCAAGATGCACGCCAGCAGCCCGGACGTCCCCCTCTCCATCCCGCGGAACAGCAACGTGCTCGTGCTGGACGAGATCTGGACCAGCCTCCTGGCCGCCGCTACGGCCGAGCACTGGGACGCGCTGCAGAGCCTGGTCCGGGCTGAGTGCAACCTCCTCTGGGTGACGGCGGGCGCGCTCATGGACGTGACGCGGCCCGACGGCGCCGTCTCACAGGGGCTGATGCGCGTGATCCGTAACGAGGAGGCGCACCTGCGCGTCTGCGGGCTCGACGTCGGCGAGGGCGAGGATGGGGCGCTGACGGCGGCCGCGGTCGCAAGGGCCCTCGAGCTACTCACGGCCAACGGGGACGCCGGGGTCGGGGAGGACAGGTTCAGGGGCGAGTGCGAGCTCGTCCACCGCGGGGGCGTCTTCTACACGCAGCGCCTGCTGCCCGAGACTGAGCTGAACAGGGCCAACAAGGAGCATCTCACCGGCCGCCCCGCCCAGGACAGGGCGCTGCTGGCTTCTGCCGCCGCCACCGCCACCACCACCAGCGGCACTATCCGCCTCCGGGCCGAGCGCGTCGGCATCATCGAGTCGCTCGCCTACTCCGAGCTGGACGACGGGCCGTCCCCGCCCTTGCCGGAGGGGTGGGTCGAGGTGGAGATCCGCGCGGCGGGCCTCAACTTCAAGGACGTCGCCGTCGCCATGGGCCTCGTATCGGCCGATGAGAAGACGCTCGGCGCCGACGCGGCCGGCGTCATCACTAGGGTCGGAGGGTGGTCCCGGTCCGGCGTTGAAGGCTCCGAGGCTGAGGGGGCCAACTCCGACCACCGCCGGCAGCTCCGCCCCGGCCAGAGGGTCGTGCTGACCTGGCCCGGCGTGCTGGCGAACCGCGTCCTGGCCCCGGTCCCCTCCGTGAGGGTGATCCCGGACTCGATGACGTTCGAGGAGGCCGCCTCCCTGCCCATCCCGTACCTGACCAGCCTGTACTGCCTGTTCGACCTCGCGGGCCTGCAGAGGGGACAGAAGGTGCTTGTTCACTCTGCTGCCGGTGGCGTTGGGAATGCCGCGCTTCAGATCTGTCGGTATATGGATGCTGAGGTAAGAGATTTAGACCCGCTTCCCCCCCTGGCCTCTGGGCCTGAAGCCCTGGGGCCCTGCCCCCCTCAACTTTTATTAGGCCTTCTTTCCTGGGTGAGTTCTACTGACGCATTCCCGCATCCTTCTTTTCTTCCTTTCGTCTTTTCTCTTCCGCTTAGATCTTCGCTACCGTCGGCTCGGATGAGAAGCGTGCCTTCATCCGCGAAAACTTCGGCATCCCGGATAGCCATATATTCTCCTCCCGCAATGTCGACTTCGCCGAGAGGATCATGCGCCTGACAGACGGCTACGGTGTCGATGTTATCCTCAACTCCCTGACCGGCGAGCTCCTCGACGCCTCGTGGAACATCATCGCCAAGCAGGGGACCATGGTCGAGATCGGCAAGCGCGACATCGGCGCCCACAACCGGCTGTCCATGGACCCCTTCGCGAGGAGCGCCTCCTTCAGGGCCATGGAGCTGGAGAACACCGATCGGTGGCTTTTGATCGTGCCGAGGTGAGTTTTGCACAACTACCCGTGCCCCCGTGCCCCGTACCCCGGTACCCCCTGTGCCCGTGTCACTCGTGACTCTCGCAGCCCCCCCTGCTTACACAAGAAACAATCCCCACTAGGCTTTTCGATCAGCTTTTCACGCTCATCGAGCAGGGCCACCTGAAGCCCCTCTTCCCGCTGCATACCTTCGGCTTCGATGAGGCTATCGACGCGTTCCGGTCCCTCCAGAGCGGCAAGATGATGGGGAAGTTCATCCTCACCCACGGCAAGGGCGACAAGCCAGTCGTCGTGCCCGTCCGCCCCCCGCCGCGGACGACCCTCCGCCTCAGGCCGGACGTCTGCTACCTCGTCGTGGGCGGCATAAAGGGCCTCTGCGGGACCCTGGCCATCGACCTCGCCAAGCACGGCGCGCGGCACCTGGCCGTCTTGTCGAGGGGCGGCTGCGACGACGAGAACTCGCGCTTCATCATCTTCCAGGCCGAGAACCTGGGCTGCCGCGTCGACGTTGTCAGGGGCGACGTCACCGTGCTGGAGGACGTGAGGAGGGTGTTTGCCGAGATCAAGGCGCCTGTGGCTGGCATCATACATGGAGCCATGGTGATTAAGGTATTGAAAACCATCCACCATCTTTGGCCTGAGTAAGGCCCATGATGCCCCTCAGCGAGAATCCCTCACTAACAGAAATCCCAACCACATCAGGACCGCACCTTCGTAACCACGACCCTAGACGACTACCACGCTGTTCTGGGTTGCAAGGTCAAGGGCAACTGGAACCTGCACCAAGTGACGCAGGAGCTAGGCCTCAAGCTCGACTTCTACACCATGATCTCGAGCATCGCCTCTGTCTTCGGCTCCAAGTCGCAGACGGCCTACGCTACCGCAAACGCCTTCATGGACGCTCTGGCCGCCCACCGCACCGGCCAGCTCGGCCTCCCGGCCTGCGCCATCAACCTGGGCATGGTCGAGGACTCGGGCTACCTCGCCACAGCGCAGGGCCAGGAGCTGCTGGGGCGGATCAGGAACGACGCGCTCGTCAACATCAAGGAGGGCGTGCTCTGCCGGGTCGGCCGGCTCGCCATCCTCCAGCAGCAGGAGGGGAAGCCCATCTCGCCCGCCAGCGTCGCCCGTATCGTCACCGGCGTCGCCGTGCCCCAGCCGCCGGACTCGCTGACCAGGTTCGACAACCGGTTCGGCGCGCTGCTCTTCGTTCCCGAGGGGGCCGGCAGCGGCGGCGGCGGGCGGGACTCCTCGGGCAGCGGCGGCGGCGACGGCAGGTACTCCAGCCTCGGCTCCCTGTCGCAGGACGCCGCCGAGCTGCGGCTCCTCCTCAAGTCCAGGGCCGAGCAGGGCTCCGCAGCCGTCGTGGCCGCGGCCGTCGCCCTCCTCTCGCGCTTCCTGGCCCGGCTGCTCCGCATGTCGGACGCGGGAGCCGTCGACGCCGAGAGGCCGCTGTCCGCGTACGGCCTCGACTCCCTCGCCGGCGTCGAGTTCCGGAACTGGATCCGGGGGGAGCTCGGCGTCTCGCTGGCCACGGGCGACATCACCTCCTCGCCCAGCCTGCTCGCGCTGTGCGAGGTCGTCGTTGCCAAGGGCAGCGGCGGTGCCGGTGCCGGGGTGAGTTCTTGAGGCTTTTTGAGGTTGGGGGCTTGAAGGGACTTGGGCGATGCTGCCTATCGTTGCACGGTCGGAAAGCGGAGGCCAAGTAGGGCTGAACTTTCATTTAACTGGACGAATGGATAGACTTCGATATGTATGGAGTTGCGGTGGACAAGGCGGAAGAGCCTTGAACCCTTATACGTAGATAGGTAGGTAGTCTAGATAATACTTAGCTCTTTTCATTCACTCCATTTTTCACCTCCTCGCCTCGGCTTCCTTTTTTGTATTCTCATTGAAGAGAGCATGTTTTCAGACATCACGTAACGGTAAGCGTAAGCGTCGTGGTCAAACCCTTCTAGACTTCGACATGATAGCCTTGACTGAGCTCCAGGCCGCATGCGTGTCATGGGCGCTTAGTTCTTGGGTATTTTTCTTTTCTGACTCACGGCAACCAGTTGATCGGTGGAATTGAACGTGGTTGTGTTCTTGTAGGACCTGAAGGGCCTCGATGAATCGGAGGTGGGCCTTTAGTAGGCACGTGAGGGACCGTCACGTGAAAGACCTGTCACAAGACTCGAATCCTCCCACGGCCGATTCAGTAGCTCACATTCACCAGGTCCTATAATTACCGCCTAATTCTCGCGCTCCAAACCCCTTACTGTTCATATAGGTTCAAGCTCCCAGCGCCCGATCTCTCAGTATAATTATACCATGACAAAGAAGGAAAAAAATAGAACGAGGAAGAGGAGATAACCCCGACAAGGATAAGCAGAACAGGTGAGTGCCCCGGCCCCGCATCTTAGTGGTGGCCGTTATATCACACTCTCGTGGCCCAATCTATAGCGTTGAAGAGACTCATATTAATCACCCTGGCTCTCGTTGCTGGCCGCGGCGCAACAGATGGACTCACACAATGAGGATGACCATGGCAAGGACCATAACCACAACAACGGCACCGGCCACGAGCACGACCAGCCGCGAGGTCCTCATCTGGCCCCGGCGCCTGCTCCTCGCTTGCGCCTCCGCCCTTGCGCGCCACTCCATGTCTTGATAATAGGGGCTCGGGATCGAAGTGGTGTACACCGGCATGGGGACCTTCTTATCGTCCCCACCGTCGTCGTCGATGAAGAAGCTGCCACCCAGGTAGGCCTGCTCCGGCGGTCGGGGTGAGGGAGTCCTAGCGAGGGTGATGCTCTCGTCGGATTCCTCTGCACCTATACGGGCTCCCTGGAGCACGATGGGCTGCTCATCGTCGGACACCTCCGAGTCGAGGGAGAACCGCCGACGGGTGTGCTTTAGACTGTTGCGAGGAAACATTGTTCCTTCACAGTTCGGGCTGAAGTCGGATGCCCACTCTCTCGTGTATAATAGATCCCAACACCCTTAACCTCCCACCCGGAGTGGCAATTTGAATTGGAGCAGTTGGGGATTCGAGGCTCTTCCAAACGGCCGAAAATAGTGTCAAAGTAATTCTCGACTCTCTTTGTCGACTGTACACTGTGTCTCCCAGAAAATAATGAGCGTGGCCAGGCCCTACGGGGAAGAGGAAGAAAAAATACTAAGAAAAAGAGGAGGACGAAAATCAAGCGAGTGAATATGACCGGCCAGTCAGTGGTTGAACACCGAAGATGCTGGTTGCAGCGTCATGGGCAGGATGCTGACTGCCGTCGTCCCCCTTCTTATCTGATGATTTCCTCCTCACTACACTACTCGCAAAATAAACAAGGCCTATTCTGCCAATAATTTTGTTGGTTGCGATGGAAGGTCCCTGATAACACCAAGTTGGCCAACGGGATAGAAATTAGCCTACATCTGGTTGGCCCCGGCTATTTCCCACTTGATTAGGTTCTCGCGCTCGGAAACTGGACCAGCAAGGCACAGGACACGACGGCGTTGGGGTGAACAAATGACGGGTCGCTAGATTGCATGCGGGATGCTATCTATCAAGGCAGTGATGTTCTAGCAAAATGGATGGAAGCTCATGATGCAATGCAACTGGGCGTCCGGACAGTTGGAAGCGAGAGATACGACGTAGTACTGAGGTGGAATTTGAATCGCGAAAATGTTCCAGGGGCAATTTGGGAGCACATGCAAGGTACGGACGGGAGATGCAGATAGGGCGGGTTAGTGTGCATGGAGAGAACATCGAGGACGTGTTCTAAGTTTGCAACTTAGGAAGCTAACTTACCTACCAACCTGCCAAACATCCATGACACCTGAAATTCGGGCCCTGACTTGTTTCTAAATGGTGACACAAGTGATTGCGGTATCAGAGGAATTAGGTGGGTGAGAAATTAATCGGTCATGGAATAATCCATACAAGATGACAAATGAGAAGGGCTCCGGAGGTCCGGACAAAAAAAAAAGACAAGTGGGAAGAAAAGAGAGAGATGCATCCAGACGCCGGATCCATGAAGAGTGGAACTCAGATATCGACATCCTCCTCATCCAAAAACCCCAACCCGCTGTCATACCGTCTCCGCTTCTTCCCCTTCCCCGCACTGGAGCCCGCATCACCTCCGGCAGCATCACCACCACCACCACCAATGCTCCCGCTCCGCCTCCTCGCCTTGTTCGCATCGAAGATCCCGCCCGGCCTGGAAACAGCCACAGGCATCCCCTCCCTCTCGCCCCCAGAAGCTCCCTTGGAATCGGCAGCAGAACCACCACCACCCTTCTCCTTCCTGGGCGTGGCGGCGGCCAGGAAATCCTGGCCCATGACGACGACCCTCTCCAGCTCCGCCTTGATGGCGTCGACGGCCCGCTTGGCGGCGGCCTTCTCGCCCGCCAGCCGCTCCTCCAGCCCGGACTTGTCCACCCTGAGCGCCCGCACCTGCTCATGCGCGGCCCTCAGCGAGGAGTTGACGCGCTCCACCTCCCCGCGCAGCTCCGCCACCCTCGCGTCCCGCAGCGCGAGCGCCCTGCCATGCTCGACGTTGGCCGCGCGCCTCTCCTCCCCGGCGGCGTGCAGCGCCGCCGCGCCCTCGGCCTCGGCCCGCGCGAGGCGCACCCGCAGGTCCCCCGCCACGCTCATGGCCGCCGAGAGCTTGACCTCGAGCTCCTCGGCCAGGAACTCCTGGGCCGTGGCGGCGGCCCGCGCGGAGGCCAGGTCCGACTCGCCCGCGCGGCGCGCCAGCTCGCACTCGTCCAGCGCCGCGACCCGCTGTGCCTCAACCCGCTCGACCAGCCGCTCCAGCTCGGCCGCGTCGCGCGCGTAGCCGGAAGCGGCGCCCTTGAGGCGGTCCAGCCCGACCTGGAGCTCAGCGATGCGCGCGTCCCGCTCCTCCACCTCCTTCCTCAGGGCGGTGAGCTCAGCTGCAGACTCGTCAGCGAGGTCGACGCGCGCGCTCAGCTGCTTGCGCAGCGACAGCTCCTGCGCGTGGTACTCGTCGATGGTGGCCTCGTCCTCCCGGGCGCGGCGCGAGAGGTCCCGCAGCCGGGCAAGTAGGAGGTCCAGCACGGCCGCGCCCGCCGAGGTCAGCGGCAGGGCCGCCTCCCCCGGGCTGAGGTACTCGAGCTCGAGGCGGGCCGCGCGGAAGGCCGCCGACAGCGACGCCGCCACCTCGCCCGCGTCCGCGCCGGGGAAGCCCAGCCCGGACAGTGAGGAGGAGAGGTCCAGCAGCGCGGCCGTCCGGTCCGAGAGCGTCGTCAGGACCGTCGTCAGGCGGGCCTCGAGCTCCGCCTCGGGCGGTCGCGGTGCGGAAGGAACAAGGGCGTCGCCATCGTCGCTGTCGTTGGTAACGACGTGGAGCGTCGACGGCTCGAAGCCCGCGACCCTCTCGGCCACCCGCCCGGCAAGTGAGCGGTACCCCTCCAGCGTGCCGGCTAGCTTGCCCACCTCGAGGCGCAGCGAGGCTAGCTCCTCCTCGAGCAACTGTTTCTCCGGGTCCAGGAGAGCAGCCTGCACGCCGGCGTGGTGGCTCTGCGGCGTCGTCGGCACGCTGCTGCCGTCGTTGAAGAAGCGCGCCGAGGTCGGCGTTAGGGGCATGGTCCCCGCGGCAGCGAGGGGACTAGTGGCTGGGGGCGTGGGGAAGGAGCTGCCGGCGTCGGCCCTGGCTCGGCCGCGGCGGGAAGGGGTGCTGCATTGCAGCTCTGCCAGTGCTGACTCGCTGAACTCGTCATCATCATCATCGTTGTCGTCTGCTGGGGCGAGGCTGCCGACGTCGAGCATGGTGTAATCCTCGGCGTAGGGGTCTCGTGCAGCAAGCGTCCAGTCGTAATGTGAAGTCTCGTCCCCGACCTCCCTAGGCGCGTTGCCCCTCTCCGCCAACCGAGACCTCAGCTCGGCAACCTCCCTCTCCAGATCGAAGATACGCTCAGTGTCCCCGATGGACGTATCTATCGTTTCGTCCGCATCTACCTGATTCTGGCCCTGCTGCTTCTGCTGCTGCTCCCTCAGCCGTCGTATCTCTTCATCTTTCTCGGCCAACTGGCCCCTCAACCCAGCCACTTCCTCCCTCCTCTCCCTCTGCCTGGCCTTCTTCTCCGCCACCGCGGCGTTCATCTCCTCGCTCAGGCCGTTGCGGCGGATCCGTCGCTTCACGCGGCCGTCGAGGACCTGCCTGAGCGGCAGGAGATTCACGTCGCCGCTGAAGGGGGAGGAGGGGCTGTCGAGGTTGAAGTTGAGGGACAAGCCGCTGCGGTTCGACGAGGTCGAGCGGGCTGGTGTGGAGTGCCGCCTCGTCTTTGTGGATGATGTCGCGAGCGTCGTGCGGCATACCATCGGGGTCAGACCGGTGGAGGGGAGGTCATCTTGGAGGTGCGTGAGTGATGGGCCCGGATCTGAGAAGCGGACCTGTTTTCGGGGGCGGCCTCGCTTTCCCGGCGTTGAAGGCACTGGCCGGGCGGATGGGCGTGATGTTGTTGAGGATTCAGAAGATATCAATACTTCCAAACCCGTCGAATGGGAGTCTGCGGGCAGCCCGCGGCTCGTTCGACGCGTCCGTCGGAGCGCGATCGGAAGGCTACTGTCATCCGCCATTTGCATCTGCTGGCGGTCTTCCACCTCCTGATAGACGGTTGTTTGGTGATGCTAAAAGAACGCTCACGATGGTGCTTCAACCCAGAAACCTTGGGGGCCAGTGAGCAGAGGTAGGTCCAACCGGCGGGAAAGGCTCTTGGTGGGAATTGTAAACATTGATATAAACACAACGGATCCCTCTTTATGCCTCTCTGCTCATTTGCCTCCCCACCTCCAAGTGTACTTCCTTCAGTGTAGGCATCCTCGCAAAATTGGTATCATGGTTTGTTTACTCATTTCCTATCGCGGCTTAGCTGTCTTTTCTTTGACCCCGCCTAACCCATGTCCCACCATCTGATCTGCCGGCCGGGGCCAATCATTTGGGAATGGACAGGGATCCTATAAACAACGGCCAGTTTCGGGGCCACCCAGCTGGGAAAGGGATTGATGTGAACTTTTGGGGGAGACCACACGGTTTGCTTCACACATTCTTCACGACCATCTCCACCACAGACGACAACTGACATTCCTGGTGGAGAATCGGCAACATATTTGTACCCGCCATCGCCCTGCCAATTTCATTTGTGCCCTCTTTGGTAGCTTCGCAGTAAGCTGCAGCCACAAGCAAGCCTGCATACGGGTGGCGGCCAACCTGACGCTAGCGTCTCCCGAACTCCGATGACATCGAATCTGTTCAGGCTTTATCTTGACATGACTGTTAATACCTACGTCTTGGGGCAAGAGCAGGTCTGGCAGGGAAGAAACGAGCTGGGGGGTCTCTCCTTCTATCTGAGTTACGTTTCGGCATATCTGCAGCCTCTGCATATTTTGCGCTCTTCAGGCGGATACATGGAGGTATTTCATTCGTCGTTAGCTGAGCCATGTCAGCTTCGCTGCCGCGAATCATGCCATTTCCGAATAGCGATATTCGGATGTCCGGACAAGTGTCCGCAGCTTCCCGTGCTAATATTTTTTACGCAAGATTAGCCTCACCCTTCGGGGAAGGCTTTCTCTGTTATTCTATTCCCCTCTGAAGGTTTCTCATCTCTCTCGCCATTTGTATCAAATGTTCTGTTTAATTCTCCGCCCTATTATCAAGGCCAAACCGCGCGTATTCACCTCGCCCCAGACGCTGCAGCTTCGAAACCACATCGCCGGCTACAGGGGGAGACACTCTCCGGCCGTGACCCGACCCGCCCACCCGGACGAACATCCACCCTTCCCCCCCCCTTGTGACGTGCACCTCACCACAGAATGGCACAGGCAGACCCCGCCACGGAGGCCCAGGCCCTCCACCTCCCGCGCATTCTCTGCCTCCACGGCGGCGGCGTCAACGCGGACATATTCCGCATGCAGTGCCGCTCGCTGATCCAGCGGCTGAGCCCGCACTTCCGCCTCGTCTTCGTCGACGCGCCCTTCATCTCGGCGCCGCACCCGGCCGTCAAGACCATCTATGCCGACCACGGGCCCTTCCGGCGCTGGGTCCGCTGGCTGCCCGAGCACCCGGAGGTCGACGACGAGACCGCCGTCGGGGAGATACGCTACCAGATGCGGCTCGCCATGGAGGAGGACGACGCCAGGGGCGCCGACGGCCCCTGGACCGCCCTGCTGGGTTTTAGTCAGGGGGCAAAGATCGCCGCCAGCCTGCTCCTCTCGCAGCAGACCGTCGCGGGCCTGGGAGGGGACGACGGCGAGGACGTGACGAAGAAGGTGGAGTGGAAGTTCGGCGTGATCATGGCCGGGCGTTGCCCCATGATCCAGATGGACCTGCGGATGGGCCCCATCGAGGGCGTGCAGGAGGCGTCCGGGATAGGGGAGGAGTTCACGGGCTACCTGGACCCGGAGGCTGCCAAGGCCGGCAGCGGCCGCCACGTGCTCCGCATACCGACAATCCACGTCCACGGGCTCAAGGACCCGGGTTTGGAGCTGCACCGCCGGCTGCGGAACGAGTACTGCTCAGAGGAGTCGGCCAGGGTCGTCGAGTGGGATGGGGACCATCGGATCCCTATCAAGGCTGCCGATGTGCAGGCTGTTGTGTCGGAGATTTTGAGGCTTTCCGATGAGGTTGGAGTGGCTGTTAGGAATTGAAGATGTGTTCGTTTATGCAAGGCTCGTAATCCATATTTCTGGTAAATAATTAGGCCGTTGGACCGTTGGACCGGTTCCAGCTGCTTACATGTCGTGAGTCACCTCGGGTGCTCAATCAAATATAACCGAATCATATGTAACTGACTCCTTGACAGACCAAACTCTGGATCTTGGGTGACCGATACATTGATTTAGTTGGCCTCATGCTTTAGTTGCAGCGCGGCGGGAGGAGCGTTGCCAGCGAAGTGTGAAGTCACTGGGTATCTAAGTTAGTTTGACTTAGCATCACAGATGTCCCTTAAGAACTAGGATCCTCTCTCCTACTGAACTGAATTATGATTATATTCAAGCGATTTTTTCCATCAATAGCATATGGAGTACCTCTCTGAACCCGGGTCTTTGCGGCAACCACTGTTATCTTCCTTCTAAACTGCAGCTCGCTCGTTGCCCGCACCGCCGTCGTGGCACGGTAAATGCGCCTCGTCTAACAGAAGGCTCAGCTCGGAGAACCCGGTCATGGACTCCGAACGGAGCCGGCGCCCCAAACCAACTGGGTTCGTATGAGGGAGGCTATCGGGCAAGCCTAGACCATCCTTGGTAGAGTCGTAAGACCCCCATCGAGGAGGAGAGGAGGGAAGAGAGTAAGGAGGAGAGTTAGGAGATCGTCGTCAACTGCAACCGCCTATATCTATAGAGCCCCCTTGATCCTTGTGAACAAAGTGAAGCCGGCAACTAACAATTGACCAATCTGGTCCAACTCCAATATGCTGATGTCGGTCTTGGGGAAATATCGTGACCAGATGATGAGAAAAGGGAGTGATAATAATACAATACCAACACTAGCCGTTTTAATAGGACGGACTATAAAGCGATAGACCCATACGACGGCCCCCTCCCAGTCCCTGTAGGTAGGTGAGAGGATACCTGGAGATGCTGTGCCACGAGTCCAAGCCAGCCGTAGGGCAATCGTGCGTGAACTCGTTCGGAACGCCCGCAAGGCTAGATCGCGGCTCCTTCTATAGGTTATGTAAGGAGACGAGTTAAAGAGGGTCGATAGATAAGTACATAAGCGCGCAGCAAAAGCGCCTGTAGTCGAGATAAATGGGAGGTAGAAGCCGTGTATGAGAAAGACAAATCCGGAGAACACGCCAAATTGCACTATGATGGCGACACTTATGCTGTGAATGTCCAGGGCCGGCAGGGCGAAGTGACCCACGCGAAGGGCGAATATGAGCCACACTACCAACAAGTATGCCGCAGCGCCGCGCATGACCTGGTAGGCCCTCTCGGTCATGCGGCTTCTCTGCAGGAAGAGACCCGAGTAGACGAAGCTTGTGGAGATCTCCAGGACTCGGAGCGGCGCCGCCAGTTCGTCCACCCGGGCCCGCGAACAAAGGGCAGCGGCGACCTGTCGGTCTCTTTCGCCTATGGCCCACGAGAAGCCCCACAAGCAAAGAACGGTCTGGGCGTCCAAATCTGGAGAGCAGACAAGAGAGAGGAAGTGTATGCTGGCTAGCAAGGAGTAGACGAGGACGGCGGCGAGGTCCAATGTGAGCGAGGTCGGCTTCTCAACGGGCCACATGGACCACATGATGCGGGGCTCGTTCAGGCTCGGATCTGCCCATGTGGTCGCGACGGAGGCGATGAGAAGATACCAGGCTGCGAGGGAGCCTGGCCCGTACAGCGATGCGGCGCGAATGGCGCCTTCGGGGACTGCGCCGCCGATCGCTGAGTTCTGGGCTGTGGCGTTTGCTGCCATCCTCTCTGCGGAGTGCGGGTTTCCTGTTCTGAACGACAGGAGCGATGCTCTTATCTATTGAGAAACAAACGGATATTGTAGCAATGGTTGACTTATGTTGCGATTTGGGGTGTCCGCCAACCTCGGCGAGATGATGCGCTGGCGGCAGGGGAGGGCGGAGTAAGTGCCTATGACCAGTCGTGATGAATTGAATGCAAACGTAGGCACATTGCCTATCAAATTAATAGTGAATATCTGCCCACTGCGTTCATCTCGGGCTCCTTGTCTAGGTGTTCAAATCAAGGTACGGGATCTCATACACCCTGCATCTTTGCCCCACCATGGATGAGTCTGTGATAGAGGGCTGCCTCGGGACTGGTGATTGGTTGTTTAGACAGGAGAAAACGCCTTTAGCCTCTCCACTCTAATACTCCCCACACACGGCCACGCACTTGTCCAAAATATTTCTCTAGCGTCCGTAAAGAGGTGTTATGAACCCCCATCCTGGGTGAATCATGTCCATCTTCTACTGCCTGATTCGGTGCCGTGATACCTTATTCATAAAGCCTTTACACTCAACCTCCATTATCATCACCTCGACCTCGGCATTGGAGTAGAGGAGGTTGAACCCCGTTACGAAGTGGGGTCCGGAGAATATGCCTGAGAAATCGCAGCTGGAAATCATCGGCAAGATGATCAAGTCGATCTAGCTCTACATCATACAGAGCGACTTGCTATCGAGACATCTGATCGTTTAGCTGAATTGGCATCACCTCGGCCGATTACATGTCGTAATGAGCGAAAGGATGGTGCATAATGAGGTTATAGGACCTGCAGAGAAGGTCGTTAAGTATCTAGTGACAAGGGCTTGCAATGCCGCCCCACTTCAGTTGTGCCCCTGATTTCGAGAGACAGTGATTATAGCGCATATGGCCCCCCTGTAACGGAGAAAGAGAGGGGGAGAGAGAGGGGGAGAGAGAGGGGGAGAGAGAGGGAGAGAGAGAGGGGGAGAGAGAGGGGGAGAGAGAGGAGGAGAAAGAAACAACGTGATATCGATTAATTATGTTCTAATCTACGCGATAACCCTGGAAACGCTGATTGCCCGTCACTTAGGCATTATTTTTCTTAACCCCCGCAAACCCCTTAGGATGTTTTTCAATCCGTCTCATCACCGTTTGAACCATGCCGTCTCTACACACTGTTAGCTATGGCATGCTGACAGCATTCTCTTCTTTTTCATCCCGCTCTCCCTCGCAGGGTGGAAGCAGCAGAAAAGACTCAAGGGTGAAACTCACTCATCCAGCAGCTTCACATGGCTATTCCATAGTCCCGCCGTAATGAGATCGCTGCGTCTTCACTCTCCATGTCAGCACCTCTCTTCACCCTCGGAGGCTAGATGTCTCGGACTTAGGTCGCTGGATGAGGCTCCGAGAAGCACTGGTGCAAGATAAAGTGACTCAAGACAACCCACATTGCGTACATGTCAATCCGGTCGTAGAAGTCGGCTTTGGGTTCTGAGGCGCCAATCTCGGCCTCGTACCGCTCGAGGAACTCCTTCCCGAGGACATATCGGTCCCGCCGCGTGTACTGCAGATCCAACTCGGCGTGCGCAAAGAATGCGCCTGGATCGAAGGCGACGAGCTTCCCAGTCGCCTTGTCCCTCTGGATGTTCCCATGCCACAAGTCCCCGTGGACCAGCGTCGCCTTGATCTCCCTCCCGCCCGTCTGGAGCGGCCTGAGCAGGCAGGGGATGACGAGCTCCACGAACTGGTATGCCAGCCGCTTGAGACCTGGCACTTCGCCGCTCTGACGGTTGACGAACTCTACTGCTGCCATGAAGAGTTCCGCGAAGTAGCCCTCCCAGTCCTTCGTGAAGCCGTTCGGCCCTGCAGGGGGAAGAGCATGCGGTCCCACAAAGACGGGGGCAATGAATCCGAAGCCTTCCTCGCCGAAGATTTGAGCGTCTTCCAGTTGCATCTTCTTGATGATGCTCTCGAGAAACTCCAACTGGGCCTCGGAGCTATGCAGGGGGCAATCCTCATCCAGGTCACGGAAGTGCGTGAGGTAGAAGGCGTGCTCATTGGTGCGGCCAAACGTACCCCAGGCGAGCGGGGGTATAGAATTTTCGGGTATGGCGCGGCTTAGATAATTTCCCCCTGCGTACTCCGCAAGTGCCATGGCGGGGGCGGAATCGCAGCTCAGGATCTTGACAAAGTAGCATGCTTTATTGGCACCGACCTTCTGGCTGTTGGATTCCTCGTCCCCAGGCTCCATTTTGGTCTTTTTGGTGTCTGACTCGGCATGGTCAAGTTTCTTCTCGGCGAGCTCGATCTCAATCTTGTAACCCGTAGACCACTAGTTCTCAAGTGAGTGTTTGTACACATGTGTAAGTATGCGAGGGGCTGCCGGTATTTCCGAAGCTCACTGATATTGATAGGGAAGACTGGGCCCCTCGGTAAATCTATACATACACTCGTCTTCCCATGGCAGCTGACGGACACCAGTCGAAAGCCCCTAGGCAGTGCTAATATACCAGACCGTTAGAGATATGATTTAATCCCTGACAAATAAGGCTCTTGTCTTTTACAAACCTGCGATGATAGCCGGGTCCAAGATACCAATTGGCATTGCAGTTAGCTTCAGGTGAAGGTAATTACTGGAAAATATTGGCAGCAAGATTGTCAAAGTTAGCCGCGGATTCCCCTCCCTCCGAAGGAATTGACAGAGAAAGAAACACATGATCAGATTGATTGGGAGGTGGCCAGTCTCGGTCATTTATACCGCGGCCAATTTGGGTTGTGCGGTTGGGATGGCGTTCATGGTTGGGGCCCTCGTGACCTATCGTGGTTCACTCCATTCCAGAGCTGTCGGCAACCAACAGTGGCCTATGGGCGTCTTTCGAGCTAACTAATAAAGGAGAGAATGCTTCGGTCCTAACACTTCAGTGTTTCTCCTCTGGTTATTAGTTGGTGCTAATACCAGACCGCAGTTGGCTCCGAGATGACCGGCAGCGGATCGTAGTGGCGGACACTCGCGGCAACAAAAGAGGCAGGCAAGCCTCTCACTGTGAATAACCCGCCAGGGATTCACTAATTAGCCCGGAATACCAGTTGATCACTCTCTTTCCACAAAGTTGCTCATCCCAGGAAATGCCAACCGTGTCCGTCGCTTGCAGCCCAGCACCAATGAGAGATGTATTAATCTCCGCCCTCAAGCATGATAATTAATTACCCCATACTTTTTCACTGGGACTTTATCAGAGGCGCCAACTACTGTTTCCCAATAAAATCTTCCTGTTTCTCTATTTTTCACTGACACTTCCAGAGCGATTTGGCGCTCACTAGATCGTCTTATTCTAAAGAAGTGAGGCAACTCGCTAATTAATTACGACTCCTCGATTTCAACCTCCTCGCAGCCCGCCAACCTCTCCGCCAGCCTGGGGCGAGCGATTTTATCCCCGACGACCCAGGGCTTGCACTCATCCGAGTCCACGACCTCGTCGACCCGCCGGCTCGGCCCCTCAAGGGCCCTCGTCGGCGGGCCGAGCAGCGTGAACGCGTACTTGGAGTGCGGGACAGCCTGGCTACCCGCGCAGGCGCAGTCGAACATCCGCCCGTCCCGGTGCCACCTCGGAACCGCGTACTTGTCGGTGGGCTGTGTCATCCGCACCGTCAGCCAGCAGGCCTCGGCGATCCCTTCTTTCGCGGCCGCGTCGGCGCCGCCCACGCAGTCGTCCGTCGCGAGGTCGAGGAACCGGCGGAGGACGGCCTGGACGGCCGGCGCCTCTGCTGCGTCCGAGTTCGAGACGATGAAGTCGCTCGCCATGTCTGCGAGTCTCTGGGCATCGAAGGGCCCATACCATGAGAAATCTATGTCACGCCGGACGGAGGTGAGCATCGTCTCCGGCCAGTCGAGGATCTCGAGCGCTATGAATGGTGCGGGGCGTTGGTAAGTGGGTCCGCTGTCGGACGCCTTGTCGGTGGCCATTGTACGTCGCTGCCTGGCCTTAATCTTCTAGTGGACCCTGTGAAGTAGCGGAATGGCCGTCTGGTGATCGCTCTGATCCGGTGTGGGAGGGCAGTATGTGCGCGTTGGGACTTTTAGAGACTGTAATCCGTGTCGTCAAAAGCTGGCTGAGCTGACGGTGGCTCCGCTGTTTCGATTTTCGCGGGGTTATGTTAGGCAGCAGCACATCTGTTGGGTTGGGAATTTTGTACGAGTTTCCATCGTCGGCACATTTCGAGGTGATATTGATTGCACGTGGTCAAACTGTGGTGCGCTGTGAGCGTGGTAGGCTTTCGAATTACCGTCTGGGTTAGTGTTATCGTGCTTCGTACACCTGATAGGCTGCTAGGTACGAAATTTCAAACGCTGCATCAGGACAAATAGTCTGGGACAGATGCTGGCCCTCCCAAGGAAAAAGCAACAAGCCAACTGAGATTAGAAGGATATTCTGAGGGTTACTAATAAGGGAAGATGAGATGAGACGGCTGGATACAGCGATGGACCAAGGCCGATATGGGTATCCCCCTGTGAAGCCTGGATGGGGGACGATTTCTTG
The DNA here is from genome assembly GCA_003049395.1 of Pseudohalonectria lignicola. Classification (NCBI taxonomy): domain Eukaryota; kingdom Fungi; phylum Ascomycota; class Sordariomycetes; order Magnaporthales; family Ophioceraceae; genus Pseudohalonectria; species Pseudohalonectria lignicola. The sequence continues at coordinate 56,338 of PYSP01000040.1, forward strand.
GGAGGGCACGGGACTGGGGGAATTGGGAGTGGATTCGACACTTGGCAGACCACCTCGCTTCCTCCATCACACGAGCCCTTGATGCAAGCCTCAAAACCCCACATGTAGGTCGGGTGCACGTAGTGACCAGTGGCCAGAGGGCAAGTGGGCAGGTACCCACCTCGGCAGGTGGGGCTTGGGCGTAATTAGTTACATCGGCAAGACCCGCCACCAAACCCGCATTCCACACAGATCATTTGTCAAGGGGCCAATATGTCATTTACTGAAGGAGAATGTCACTGCTCGACTATGATTGGTTTGCCCCAATCGCTTAGGAAAATCACATCAAGTTTCCATCAACCTAGCTGAACACAGAGAGAAGCGGTCTCGCTCGTGTTTTCATTCTACAAAAAGCGGCGTCCCATCCTGCGCTTCATCCACAATGATCAGTTACTCTCATACACAGACTGAAACGCATCTTCACGTCGGTTGCACGGTCATACAAAGTGCTCACCACCCTCCCGTCCTGAAGCATCGCGGGGGCGCAGTCTCCACCCCGAACCAGCAGCTCGTTGACGTCAACCCCACCATCGTGTAGCTTGAACGAAGCCCAAGCCAGGGGAAAGTATGGTGACAAAAACAGACCCAGAGCTGGGCCTCGACTCGTCAGCCCAACCCAGTAAAGAGCGCGAGAACCAAATCGCGGAAAGTGACGACCATGTCGTCGACCAATCGCCCACCCAGACACCGACGCGCGGGAAGGAGTCGGCCTTCAAGTCCCTGGGACTGTTGGACCGCTACCTCGCCGTCTGGATCTTCCTCGCCATGGTAATTGGCGTCCTTCTGGGCAACTTCGTCCCCGAGACCGGGCCCGCGCTGCAGAAGGGCAAGTTCGTCGGCGTGTCCATCCCAATCGGTGAGTTCTGTCTGGCCCTTTTCTTCCCTGGTTTTCTTTTGGCATTGCCAACTCCAGGCAACCCTGTTCGTGCCTGTGACTGGCCCTAGGTCGTCGTCGTGTAAAGGCGCTCAACTGACTGTACTGAACTTCCCTCTTGGCAGCTGTTGGCCTGCTCGTCATGATGTACCCCATCCTGTGCAAGGTCCAGTATGAGAGCCTGCACGAGCTTTTCTCCCACAAGTCGCTCTGGAAGCAGATAGGCTTCAGCGTCTTGGTGAACTGGATTGTCGCACCGTTCCTTATGGTAAGAGAACCGCCCTTGAGAGGCCATCCAAATCCTCCCATCCATCTAATTTCAATGCTGACGGCCCGTTGTGAAGTTGGGCCTTGCGTGGGCGTTCCTCCCTGATAAGGGAGAGTTGCGAGTTGGATTGATCCTCGTCGGGCTGGGGAGGTGCATCGCGATGGTACGTTCCCCCCACCAAGATATTTGTTGAGTCGTCATGGCCGAACCCCAATGCTGACCGAGAGGGTTTGCAACATATGTAGGTCCTGATCTGGACTGATTTGGCAGGCGGAGACAGCGAGTACTGTGCTATCCTTGTGGCGGTGAACTCGATCCTGCAGATGGTGCTTTTCGCGCCCCTTGCCGTCTTCTTCATCCGAGTGATCAGCCACGAGACGGGCGGCCGCGACGTCGACTACTCAGTCGTGGCCACGAGCGTGGGCGTCTTCCTGGGGATCCCGTTCGGCGCTGCCGTCCTGACCCGCCTCGTCCTCCGGGCGACGGCCGGGCCGGCCTGGTTCGACCGCGTCTTCATCCGCTTCGCCTCACCCTGGTCGCTCATCGGCCTGCTCTACACCATCCTCGTGCTCTTCGCCTCGCAGGGCAGGCAGGTCGTGCACCAGATCGTGTCCGTGGTGCGCGTCTCGGCGCCCCTAATCGTGTACTTCGTCGTCGTTTTCTGCGCCACGCTTTGGGTCGCCTGGCGGCTCGGGTTCGGCTACAAGCTCTCGGCCACGCAGAGCTTCACCGCGGCGAGCAACAACTTCGAACTCGCCATCGCCGTCGCCGTCGCCACCTACGGGCCCGAGAGCGACCAGGCGCTGGCCGCCACCGTCGGCCCGCTGATCGAGGTGCCGGTGCTTTTGGGTCTGGTGTACCTGGTCAGGCTGCTGGGCTCGCGCTGGGGCTGGAAGGATTGAAACTGTGTGCTTCGTCGTTGTATTGGCTTAGATTGAGATTGTGTAGACGTGGAGGCGGGGAGATGGTGCCCGACGATACTGGCTGGCTTGGACCGTGGCCAGTGGGATGCCATTCGAGGCGGTTAATTCGCCGCGTGATGAGAAGCAAATATTGGTCTTTGTGCAAGAAAACAGCACAAACGCCGTGGACCATATTGTTGTTGCTGGTTGTTGTTGCTGCTCAGCAGACAAGAGGAAGAGTAACATGGCTGGCTTGCTCAAGCGATGCCGGGCCAAAGCGAACCGGCTGACTAGTTGGGAGAATCGTGAAGAAGTAAATTATTGCCTGTGGGCCTGTGGGGGGAAAGATTTCGTTCGATTCGATATATCACGACGCCTCATCAAAGAGTTGGAGAACATTCGTGTTCTTGACGGTGCACTTGACGCTTACGGGGCAGCCCAGAGATTCGCGGGCGCGGTCGCGGTCTCCGTGGCCCTGAAGCTGTGCAAGAATGGCGGCGGCTTGGTCACAATCCGTTCGCATTGCGGATTCGAGCGTCTTTCCGCCGCAACAGCTGGCAGCCTCTGACTGTTGCTGTGCTGGACTCGGCTGCGTTGGATGTGGGTGTGGCGCCTGCTGAGCACCCTCACTGTTAAGCTGACGAGATGGCGACGCGTCGTTCGGCCGACAGCAGGAATCGCTAGGCACGCAAGTCGTCTGGGTAACGACGCCCCCGGTCGAAGATAATCCACGGCTGGGGGCTGTCGAGGCAACGGGTGTGGATGCTGTAGGCGTGGCCGGACCAGACGACAAAGACGCCGGGGTGCCACTGGCTCGCGAGGCGGGTCGGTGCATGGGTCCCGATGGAGACCAGGACACGTTCGAAGTAGCGGCCTCAACTGAGTCGGTGAGGCTGGTCGCCCCGGGCCCATCCGAGCGAAGGAAGCGCTCGATCTCGTCGTCGGCAACGCCATGTGCGGCGAGCAGAGTCCGAAGCCTCCGGTTCTCCTCGGCGACGACCCGGGCGGCGGCCTGCATTTCCTTGCTGGCCTGGACGCCCCGGAGCTCGAACTCGCTGAGTCGGCGCTGGAGCGACTCGATGAGCTCCCGCTTGCGAGCGCGCGACGCGCGCTGGTTGTCGCGCACACGCGCCGCCGACTCTGCCGATTTTTCTGGAATCTTTGACCCAATCAAACAACCATGTGCCCCCGTCAGCGAATGACTCCACGATGAGGTTGGATCCACGAGTGAAGAAAGAGTTGCGCGGTACCTTTTTGGGCATCTTTTCCGAGTGTATCGCTTGGAAAAGCGACGCAAACGATATGATTTCCAGGGGCGGACAGCAAGTAGGTTTCGGATTGCCCAAGATAGCCTCTCCAAGAGGCTGAGACGAGTGATTAAAAAGTCGAAGCTCAGTCGAGGCTTCCGCCGGTGAAGCTTTTGGATTGCCAACCACCCTTCCCGGTCGCCACTACAGTGGCGCATTGGGGCCCCACTTAGACTCTAATTCGATTTGCAGTCGGTAAGCGGTCCTGGGTTAGGGTTTCTCCATGGTGTGTTCCGCCTCCGCTCTGTCGGCAAACTGGAGAGCACCATTGTTTTGGAAGACAATCATTCAGGATCACGACTGCTGGAGCCTGGGATTAGGTGTCTCGATAAGAAGAGGGCGCGGAAGCGCATGTGCTTGTCTATTGCTCCTCAATGCCACAATGTGAAATCCATAAGTGGCAGTTCGAAGATGCGACGCGCTGATGTTGCCATGCCACAATGACCCGTACACTCAAAAACTGTCACTGAGCGAATGAGGCTGTACCCACAGCCAATCATGTGCCCGGCAAAGTGCCCGAGTGCTTGGAGAGTCCGTTGCTCCAAGCGGGGAGGTTCGAGTCCTGTCTGTGCCGATCTACTCTTTGACCCTTGCTCTCTGCTTTTTCCACCATCACTCTACGGCAGACTAAGTATGCTTCCATTCTCACGTGCATTGCCTACGATTCGCAAAGAGTACCGTCCGCATTAGATTACGAGGTCTTTGACTGTACTGGAGTCATTTTCCCACATCCCCCACCCCCATATCAACACTCATTGTACCCCAGCTACACATCTGACCTTTACTTCGGAGCCTATTACCCACTAATGGAATGCATAAAGCAAATAAGCTCCATCTCTACAGAGTCAGCATCTTCATGACTAAGGGTGTGATGTCTTAACCGAGGAACTGCTTTGGTTCTTCCTTGATCATTTCCCTTTTCGTAATCATCTCCATGACGACCAAGCTACATATACATTCGACCATGATAGCAATGTCACGTACCAGGCCCAGTGATCGGAAGCTGCACAACCTTTTGATCACGGACCCTAAGATTCAGATCTCGTAGGTACGCGCCCTATGCCCCTATCTGTCCGCTGTCGTTTTTACCCTATGTGGGAGGAGTATTTTCCTAGCGTTACCCCTGCCGCCGTTGGTAGCATGTGTTAACGGTGTCATCCATCTAGCGAGGTGTCTGTTCCCCAACGATCCTTGTTCGAGAACTTCACTTTATTTCTCTAGTGTCTCGTTTGTAAGCTGCTGTGCCGCCCAGCCTTACAAGGGGTCGGAAAGATGTTCAGGGTCTCATCATCCGATGGGTTTAGTGGGGATAGTAAGAAGTCACACTCGTGCAGTCCCTGACCATCGTATAATTAATTATGCCTTCGTGTCACCTCCATGTGCGTGGCTCTTCTTCCCAGAGTAGCTTAATCACAGTCTCTCAACCAGGCTCTTCCCTCGGAGCCAAGGCTACGAGGGAATCACCACCGAATGTGGTCTTGTGGTCAATTCACCAGACCCAATGAGCATCGCAACATCGGTTGCGGAGGTAGACATAGATATTTGCACCGTGCATGAGCTCACCAGTGGCTACCTAATTGGAAAGGTGATTGGGATCGCAGAACATACTTCTTGGTTGTAGGTTCCAAGCTCTCGGCTCCGGGCAAGTGCCAAAGTGGTGATAATTAAATGCCGCGGAATCGATAATTACCAGTCCCCTTCACAACTTTTTACCCTTCCACCAACACACAACATGACCGCCATCCAGAGAACTCACCACTGAAAGCCCAACGCAAGCATCGAGACAATGTCGAACACATCTTCGCAGTGCTCAAGCGAAATGCGGGAGCGTCTACCTACACAATCTTACCCTGCGGGCTTGAACAACCCCCCTCCCGGTGCGCAAATCGCTCCTCTGCTTCCCACTTCACCAAAGGGACACCCGAAAGACGTGAGCTATTCGACTGACCGGTTGGACCCTGCAGCACCTCCGGCCGGCCAGGGGTCCGGTAGTTTCATCCAGAATGACATGATGCGGCCACAAACAAGCCAAGGGGTGTTCACGATTGTAAGTTGAAAGTGATTCACAGGAGGCGTTCTGGGTAGGAAGGGCATCTAACAGGCGTTGTAGGCCGCACAGGAAACTCAGGCGAGTTCGTCCTCCAGACAGCGCAACAAGAAGAGCAAATAATTAATCAAGGCGAGCTGAGAACGGGGCGTAAGATTGCTAAATATAATTATATTTAAAGCCTGGAGAAATTGGTGAAAAATCAAGCCTCGTTAATACGGCATACATTCGCAGCTATTTGTTCTTTGGTCTACCTCCAGAAAAGCGATGGATTCCCGTAGGCTTAGGCTTATGGTCTTGTTGCCCGCTTAGCGCGCAAGGGGCCGAAGCCTGGAAGATGATTAGTCGTCAACATCGTGTCGTTCACTTTAAGGCAGTTTTCTCTTAGTTCCTGAATTATTTTCATCTCCATCCTTAATTATATCTGCCCAATGCGTTGTTTCCCGCTTCCAATACTTCGACCGTACACTTCCTCCCTGTGGATTCTGGCAACCCTGACGTATGACACTTGGAAATCCGGTTCCCAGGAAGCATTAAACTACTGTACTGACCTCAGCCCCTGATGAGCACGGAGTAACTAATTGTGTTCCTGGGTAGTTCTTACCCGCATCGAACCATACTATATTTAATCTATCCCCCGTATTAGGAATCTACATCTCCCCCTCCTTAGGGGTGACTTGTTACTCCTTCCCAATTAATGGATACTATCACTTAGTGCAATCTTTCGACAACCCGGAACAGCTATTTAAGGATATGGTAGTTGCCAACATTATCTAGCCTCCATAATTATTAGATACCAGAGAAGTGCCCCGTGAAATAGATTCCACATATTAGCAAGACTCAAGAAGCGATACCACTTACTACTAACAAGAAGGGCATAATTACCTATGCTCCCATGTTTCAGCTAGGAACGGGATAGAAGGACTCATTGGCATAGTGCCACGAGAAAGTTACGGACAGGCTGCCTTCTCGTTTGGCAACAACTGCTTCCCGTAGCTGCCTACAATGGGAGAGTGCGTTTTGTTTCACCAATCAGCGGCGGAACCAGGAGGCAAGAGTGATAAGACACTTTGCAGGAAACCTGCCCATGGGGGTCGTCACATAGCCAGGTACGCCTTTGATATCTTTAATTCCTGAAACACTCATTACTCCGAGGCCGCCGCTTGATAGGTATGTACAAGGTGTGCGCATAGGCAGCTGGGGGTATATAATTATCCGTTCCCTTCTTGATAGCTTCTTTCATTTGTTCACCGTTCGTTCCTGCGTTGTGTGTCCACCCAATGGATCCATAGTTCAATTTAGACATGCCCGCCCACATACGGGCCAGGTTCGACAGCATGGTGGTGATGGTGCGCCGGGTGCGCCGGCTTGAGGCCGGTCGGCGCCCCGTCGTGGTGGTCGTATCCGTGGCCCGCCGTGGCGCCCAGCCGCTCGTCAACGGGAGGAGGCGCCTTGCTTCCGGGGTAGAACTTCCCTGTGGGGGCTCCCCCGGCTGTCATGGGCATGCCGTGGGTGGCGTCGTCGGAGCCGTAGTACTGCTCGCCCTCCTTCCTGTGGCCGTGGGTCCCGAGGCCGTAGTCATTACCATAGGCACCCGGTCCGGCCCCGTAGGCGGGGGTGGCGTTCATGCGCCGGCTCTTGCGCCGGCGGAGGATGCAGCAGACGCCGATGCAGACGCAGATCACGGCGACGACGGCAATGACGATACCGACTATGGCGCCGATGCTGATAACAGTCGCGCCCGTCCGGACGGTGTTCTGGGTATCCTGGGAGCCTGAATTGGAGTTGGGGTACTGCCTTGCGGCGAGATTGGCGTCGGTGATGCGGACTGCGATGGGACGGTGGACGGTTTGGAAGGGCATTATTGCGTTGGAGAACTTGAGTTGGTGCCGAGCTGTCAAAATGGACTCGAGTGTATTCTAAGTCAAAATATGGTGACTGAGAATCTCTGGACGTGTCCTCGCTAAAAGCAGAATGATGTTGAGATTGTAAGCCAGGTACTCGCCGTGTGGACTACAGATCTGAGATATACCCATTAATAGTTACCAGAACTAAGACTAATTACAGTGCCGAGGCTAGGAGGGAGCCACGCCCAGCACTAAGGGATACTACCAAGAAAACTATCCATCATTCGCCCGTGAATCCTTAGCAATGAGCCACAATCAAGATGGAATGATGATCTCAGAGATCCTGCCCGACCAATTGAGATGTGATATGGGTCCAAGACGTTCTGGTACTGCAGGATAGACGTCAGGGGTTTCATCCTGCGCCCCTAGCCTCATGGTATCGCCACACGTTGACATCATCACGCCAAGATTGCGACACCAAAGTGGACTAATCGACAATGGTTAGTTGCTTGAGGCGGCGCGGCTAAAATCCGAGGCCTTGACAAGTCAGAATAGAGTGCCAACAGCTGCGGAGATAGATCTTCTCAGTTTCACGGCAAATCAAGATCCAAGGAGATATTCCCCCAGACGATCGTGGCTGGTGTGCTGCACCGCGTGCGCGACGTTGCCAATGTTGATCGGCTGGTTATTCCGTTAAAGAGCCTCCTGGGCGTGATGACAGTGACCGCATCGGAAGGCTCATTAGTACATGCACTGTCTGTTGGTGGCAATCGAAGACCAATCAGCCCCTAATTGAGGCATGCCAGACGTATGAGATTTGATCCACGATCAAGCAGACATGATACCGTGAGACTCCTTCAACCCCGAAATTGGATAGCTGGCGAGATGTTGGCGACTGTCGTGTCAATGATTCAACAGGTCGTTCTTTTCTCGCCGGCAGTAACTGGCCAAATTGGCTCGTCCTGCAGAGAGCGCTCCGGGTAAGAGTTGGTGGACGAGGTCGAGCGCCGGCCTGATGAAATGCCCCCAGGAGGTGGCCACAACGTCAAGTTTCTCCTCGTCCACCTGAACGTGGTGAGGGACTGCCATCACGGCCACGCAAACCAGCGATCGGAACGGTGGGTTAGATGACTCTGTCCTGGCCCCGCGCGAGGCCCAACGCTATCCCAATGACGCCAAGCGGCAATGATTTCACCCAGGCGACCTCGTTGCCGGCGAACCAGCGGTTGGTGAGCTGCGCGGTGAAAGCGGTAGCATCCGTATCTTAGGGCATGGAGATTCGCACCCTGGAAGTCGAAAGGTCCAGGTGGCCGCGACGCGTTAGTCGCTCTGGTGGAATCGTCCCGGTGGAGAGCGAGCGAGGCCACGTGCAGGCGGCGGCAGTGGCGGCACAGGAAGTTTCAGCGCTGGGACCGGGTTTCCGAATGGGAATGCTCTGGTGACCATACGAATTTCACCTCCTTAAATTGTAAAAAATCACTACCTTTCGGTGATAAATTATTATCAGGCTAAGCGTTTAAGAGGACACTTAGGAGGAGGACATTTGGGATGGCAGTTGGGAGGGCAGCACTAGGACGTACTTTTTCTTTTATGATGGGATTGATAATGTTTGCTTAAATGTTAGGCCTAAGCGGGAATATACGTGACTCATCCCCGAAAGGCCGTGATTTTTTGCAATTTGAAGGGGTGAAATTCGAGAGTTTGCCGGGTGTTTGGCAGCAGCAGCAGCCGCTAAGGCAGGGTCTGCCTCCCTATCGTCACACCGATGGATCGGGGCAGCCAAGTTAGTAATCACTTCCCCGCGCAGACCAGCCTCCAATGTGCGGGAGACGTCGGACGTGTGACCGAGAAGAGAACACAATCAGTCTCTCAATAAATTTGCGTATTTGTTGGCTTTTACCCGGCCCGGAAGTTTGGGTAGTCTGCATCGGTCCATTCAAAATTGTCCAGCACTTTGACGGGTCCGATGTTGACTTCACTAGACTAGTATGCAGTAGTTCAATTGCGTGACGAAACGAGGAAAGTAAATCGGCTTGGACCTTGTTGACATCTTCACCTTGGCGACCCAGGCCGCCTGGCTCTACGTACACGTAGCATCACGGAGCATGCTACGTAGAATCAATTTGATGGAAGGTCATTGATTCACCTTCCGGATCTGGGCTCCTTGTCGGCCCTTCCCCACCGCAATCCCACTGCCAAGTGGCTTGATCATAGCCTTATCGCTACCTTATTTAGGCAGTCTGTCGGGGCAATAGCGTGCGACATCATCTACAATTAGTGGCGTTCCCCCCCACGGTTTCCATTCCATAGGTAACATATTTAGATCAACATCGGGTGCTCTGCTCCAAGCCCCCCACCACATAGGTACCCAGCTGGTTCCCGCATCTGCCTAACCAGGTCGTCGGTACACCCAGGCACGGCTCATTCTAGCACACGCGATGATGCGTCAATTGCTGCCACTCCTGGCCCTAGCGCTTGCGCCGCTGTTCGCAGGCGCCGCTCCCTCGCCGGGCCTGCCGATGGTGATCAACACGTGGGGCGGCCCCTTCACGGTCGCGACGGACGTAGCGTACGAGTTCATCAGCTCCGCGGCCGGGTCGTCCTCGGCCACCTCGGCCCTGGACGCCGTGGAGCTTGGCTGCTCGACCTGCGAGCAGCGGCAGTGCGACGGGTCCGTCGGCTTCGGCGGCTCGCCGGACGAGAACTGCGAGACGACCCTGGACGCCATGATCATGGACGGCGCGACCATGAAGTCCGGCGCAGTCGCGGGCCTCAGGCGCATCCGCGACGCCATCTCCGTGGCCAGACACGTGCTGGACCGGACGACGCACACCCTCCTCGCCGGCGACCTGGCCACGGCTTTTGCCGTGGGGAACGGTTTCGTCGAGTCGGACCTCGCCACCCCGGCCATGAGGGAGCGGTGCGCCGCCTGGAGGCTGAACAACTGCCAGCCCAACTACAGGATCAACGTCTCCCCCGACCCCAGGGCCTCGTGCGGGCCATACTTCCCCCTCGAGGGGCAGGCTGTGCTCGCGAGGGGGGAGGTACAGGCCTCGCACGACACTATCTCCATGATCGCGATCGATGCAAAGGGTGCCATGGCTGCTGGGACGTCGACGAACGGGGCCGGATTCAAGGTACCTGGGCGGGTTGGTGATGGGCCTATTACTGGGAGTGGCTCTTATGTTGGTATGTTTTTTTTAATTTTCTGCCTGGCTGCCAGCTTCCTCCCCAAGTCCCCGTATCTCAGGCCCGTGTCTTGGTCCGACGAACAGTTTGTTTGAGTATCCCCTCCTTTAGAGTTTGGGGTGCGCGCGCAGTGCTGTTGCTAATTTCTTCCCGTTTCATCACGTAAGACACGGATGTCGGCGGTTGTGGAGCGACCGGCGATGGAGACATCATGATGCGCTTCCTGCCATGCTACCAGGCGGTCGAGAACCTGCGCCGCGGCATGACACCCAAGCAGGCCGCAACGGATGCCGTTAGGCGAATGGTGAGGAAGTATCCGGCCATGGCAAGTGGTCTGGTGGTCGTTAACAATAAGGGGGAGCACGGCGGCGCGGGCTCAGGCTGGACGTTTACATACGCCTTCAGGGGTGGGAGCATGAATGCCACTGAAGTCGTATCCGTGCCGCCCATCTCCGATTGCACCCGCCGTTTGATGGCACAGTAGAATGGCAAGCGTGGCACGGTGACACTGACGAATCGACGTCCTCGCGCTGGGAACGGCAAGTGGAGAACAAAATAAAATGCAGACAACTAGCAAATCTTTAGATCTTCCAGGTAGTCATCCTTCTACTGACCGACAGTTACGCAACCTGTCAGCACGAGATCCAGCCGTAATTAGCCCCTATCGCCTCCAGACCGTCCTGAGTTTTTACATGAAGCGCTAATATCGATGCTCGGATAATCCGAACAAGCCTGACTTGAATGTCGTTCTAGCCTCGATTCCTATGCTGCAGTGCTGCCAGTCGCCAGGCGTGTGCGAAGCGAATGCTTCATTCATGTTTAAATATGCTCGCGATTGTGAGTGAGTCCGAGCCTCAGGGCCGGACTTCATTCTACTTATATGCACCGAGATTTGTGCGCCTGGGAATAGCACAAGTCCGAGGGGCTTGTATTAGTCTTCCGAGGCTTCGCCACACCAAAGGGCACTAATACTGGCCTTAACGCGAGCAAGCCTCGATTCGCCTACTTCTTTCTGCTGTGGAAGGCTTCATTATACCCAAACTGCGGGAGGCTGATTATTGGGCTATGTTCTGACAGCACAAGTCATCAAAAGTGACAACGCCCTTTCGGATCTCAAGATGGATCCGCGATGTAATTAGTGCATTTGGCCGCTTATCAAAAACCATATTAAATACTTCGTTAAGGGACCTTGATCAACTCCCTTCTGGTGTTTCATAGCAGCAAGAGTAACACAACTTCAACCGACCTTTTTCTTCTCAGCAGCTACTCGATAATGGCTTCTATATTCGGTCTAGTCAGGGGCCCCTTCCTCCTCCTTCTTCTCGCCACCTGCATCCAACTTATCCCAAGAGTTGAAGCCGCCGACTTCCCACTCCGAATTATATCATGGAACCTCCGATACTCAAACGTTTCCGACGCCAGCCGGAGGAAGAATGAAAAGCTGGTTGCGATCCGCAAACCCCGCATCTTCTCCCAGCTCAACTTCCTCACCTCAGGCGGAAAGGTGGCTGACCACACGCTCCTATGCATCCAAGAAGCGGCCAACATCAACCACCTTCGGGATCTACAGGCGGGCTTGGGAAAAGAATGGGTCTTCATCGGCGAGGGCACCAGCGGGGGCACCAAGGGCGCCTTCTCCCCAATATTCTATCGCCCTTCAGCCTGGACCCTGCTCCGCAACCAGACACTCTGGCTCGGCCCCACCCCGAAGGTTCCCTCGAACGGCTTCAACTCCTCACACCCGCGAAACCTCGTCGCCTCCTTATTCCAACACAAGGAGTCCAAGCAGGAGGTGGTGCTTCTCTGCTCGCACTTCGACCACAAGAGCTACCCGGGGCGGGAGAAAAGCGCGACCCTCGCACGCAAGATCGGCGACGAGTGGGCGGCCGGCGGGACGGGGACCTCGGGCTCCTTCAAGAACATCACCGCCGACAAGAAGGGGGAAAAGGCCGTCTTCCTGGCCGGCGACATGAACTTCCGCCCCACGGACGAGGCCTACCGCGTCATGACCACCAAGGACGGGGCCAACGGCACGGCCATGCGCGACTCGAGGGACATGGCGCCCGTCGCGGTGCGGCACGGGAACAACGGCACGGCGCCCGGGTTCAGGAACAACAACAAGCCGAACGTGCCGCCCCGGATCGACTTCGTCTTCGTGAGGGACTCGCCCCAGGGGAAGGGCGCGCCCAAGGTGTCAGTGGATTCATATGCCGTCCTGTCGAACTGGTTCGAGGATGATCCTGTCTTCAGCACTGACCATCGGCCGGTCATTTTAGACTTTACTCTGTCGAGCTAATGGGACAACGGTTGCGTTGCTTGTCATTATTAATAACTTCGTTTGGCATAGAGTTTTTGGTTCGTGTTCAGCATTTGGTGTTTGAGACCGGCGCAAGAATAAGGCGTTTGGGTCTTTGGGAAACAACCCCCATTCTTTCAGATTTATGAGTCTTCCTAGGTATTTGTTTAGCAGCCTACCTTACTTATGTACGTACCTTGGGGTCTAATGCTTGTCCTTGGTTGTTTTTTAATATTTTTTTCTTCTAATTGGGGATCTCATCCGCCTTGAATGATATGAAACAAGACCTAAACTCCAAGTCCCTTACATGTGTCTGGGTATATCAGCGAGCAGCCAGACTTTTAGGGCTGACCCGGAGTGCTAGTCTTGGGCGGTTATCGTGGCGGCTGCACTGAAGCAGACTTTGTTTTGGCAACGGGGCTTACCGCGCGCTCACTTTTGATGTACATATCTTCCGTTCTTGCCTCACCGACGGAATCCCGGCCATAGCCATAGCCTATTTGGTATTAAGCTTCTACTATTTTCGGTTAAAGCTGCTTCGAGGCCGGCCACCGTTAGCCACGATAAACACGACCAAAGCTGCCTAGGTGATCGCGCCCTCATCTTCTGAATTAGGAATAGTAATCACGCCCTCGTCTTCTTACCTAGGATGGAAATGAAGACGAAGAAGAAGGAGGAGGATAAGGAGGATGAGGAAAATATCTTCCGTTTTTTCCTGCCGGAATTTCGGCACAGATGCTTCGGGACAAGTGACGCTCCGGTACCGGGGCCGGAAAGCCTATTCTAATGCTGTATTGCACTGGTCGGGAGCCTCTATCTCGAGAACAAGGCCCAAACGTCATACAGGACTCACTGGAGAGTGAGCTGTCCCGGTGGAAAGTGTGATGGTGTAGGTGGGCGTCCCAAAGGGCACGAGAGGTCCATTTCAAAGGCTTCCGTACCGTACTGCCCCTCGCGCGAGTTGCGCGGCACGTTCCGGGATGTAGCTTGCTGACCGGAGGGAGCTGCCAAGTAATTCGGTCCAATCCTTCAAACTCCACGTACCCGCAGATATTTGGGTCGAAGCAGCGGAACTCCGGGATCGGCCCTGATCGGGACTCCGGGACGGTGAACTGAGCAGTACTTTCGCGGAGGGCTGCAAGCTGCCGTCGGAGTTCCCGTGCTGGTGTGATCGAGCCACTCTCCGGGATACGGATATGAGCTTGCCAGGTGAATTCGAGCATGGGGCCATATTCGTCCATCCATTCTAGACACAGCTCAGGGTAGTCTTTGATCCCGTTACAGCCACACTTGTCGGTTTCGTGGGATGGGTGAACGGCAAATCGCAAGAGTCGTATAGGTCCCGTTTCCTCGATATTTGCACCATATTTTCTGCCCCTCGGCTTCGGCCCAGGTCACCGACTTATGAGCGCACAGCCACAGGTAGCCCTCACGGCCGAAGCATATCCGCCGTTGCGAGGGGAGGCGACGCTGCCCCGCGGAGAACATCCAGGCCTGGTGGTCCAGCCCGCAGCTGGAGTAGTGCAGATACTCAAAGGTTCGCAGCAGCCGGTCACGCCAGTCAGCCCTCCGTGAAGTTGCCCTGCAATCATTGCCCATTAACGGCGCTGATCCGCAAGGGAACCCATCCTTGGGTTGTTATAAATCTTTTATTCTGATGTCAGCCACGGCTCCCCCTGTGCCCAGATCTGACCGTGCTTGTCAATCAGGTTATTTGAGAACTTAGCTGCCTAGGCCAGAACTTGCAGCAAAGGTGCAAGAACAGACGGGATGCATGTCTTAGACAACTCGGGCCCTCTAGGTCAAGCAAGTCGATGATGGTCTTGAGGATCCCCTCCGGGAGGTGGTAGAGGGGACTATTATTTTAGTTTCTGAGAGTGGCGGCGACCAGCGAGTCTATGTACGGTTGGACTTCCGTTTGCTCCTCGCCGTTGTCGTAACCCGCGAGTGGCGGTCCGAACTTCGCCAGCGCATTTTGTTGGGTAATATGCTCGGCCAGTTAGTTCCCATCTATCTCTTCGAGCAAAGGGCCCTGCTCCTCGAGTCTTCTTGCATAGCGTTAGTCTTGTGAGACTTTGCTAGTTTCGTTGCCCATGTTTGCGGGTTTTGCTATTGAGATTCAATGTCAAAGTACTAAATAAATGGCTGAAAGTACGTTTGCACGAACTTGGCATGACAGCGGCCGTTTTATTATTGGGAAGTCAAGCCAGGTTATTATTATAATGCTAAGTGATGAGCTTCTCGGAGGTGCAAGCCATTGAAGTGGAGACCAGTCGATGTCGATTTCCATGGAGGCGCAAAAGTAACTTATCCGAAGCTTCCATCGTGACTGGGTGTACTGAGTTTACTTGGATACAAACTTGGTTGTTACAAAACTGTAGAGAAAAAAAAAGTTTCAAGTTAGACAACGCGATTCTTGGTTATCGTCTTGGAGAGATACTTGGGAAAGCACGGGGGCGGGTTTAATGACGGGAATTTCTCAGGCTCGCCGCTTACGCCACCAAGGGAGCCAGGATTGAATTTTTGTGCTAGACAAAGCCCAGATGAGACTGGATTAAGCTTGTCGTACATTTACCCAAAGAGGCTAGCCAGCGCCATGGGGTGAAATACCCGAGAACGTTAAGGTGAGAATTTTCCCCACCTTGAAAAGCTAGAATTAATGTGCTCTGAGCTCTCAGCTCCCGTCTCTTGCTGAAAGTTAGATGACAGGTGATGACCACTCCTCCCGCCCTCAACATGAGCGAGCAGGATGCAGCATGCCCCAAGCATTCCTACCCCGGATGGCCCCGCAAGCACCGCGGACCAGAGACACTCCTCCGCCGATGAATCGGAGCAGTCGCAGGCAGTTCCGCTCTCGCCGCGCAAGGTAAAGCGGCTGCAGGTGTCCAAGGCATGCACGCGCTGCAAGAGGCTGCAGAAGGGGTGCAGTGAGTACAGGCCTTGCCAGCGCTGTGTCAAAGTCGGACTGGCTTCGCAATGCATTGACGCCGCACGCCGTTCGGCCTCCAATGACGTCGCCGGCGCATCTGGCTCGCTGACCACCCAGGCCCCACTCCCGGTTAGCCTGCAGTCACCCAGCCGACCATTCACGCAGCACTTTCTGCACCGCGAGGGCTCGGGGCATGTCGGGGCAGGCACGGGAGTCCTCCAGCCGGACCTCCTTGCTTACTGCCTAGACCGCTTTTTCTCACGAATGCACCCAACCGTGCCGGTCCTGTCCCCGGTGTTCACCGACTCGCTCCAGGCGGCGGCGGCGTCGGCCGCCGAGGACGCCGCCTCTCTGGAAGCGTACGGTCTGCTGCATGCGATCTGCGCAATGGTCCTGCTGCAGATCGACCAGCCCGGCGACCCGCCCGCTGCTCTCCCGGCGGCGGCCTCGACGCACGGCCAGAGGCTTTTTGACGAGGCACTCCGGGCGCAGCACAGCATCTGCTGGCGCGCCCGTCCTATCCCCACCCTGGAGCGCGTGCTGCTCACCTTCTTCCTCTACGCCTGCCACGTCGCGCAGTCCCACCACAGCCAGGCGTTCTATTCGCTCCGTGAGGCGACCACGCTGTTCCTGCTGCTCAAGCCGGCGGCGCCGGGCTCGACGGCCCAGCCTCTGCAGGACAGGCTGTTCTGGGTGCTGCTGGTTTCGGAGCGGTCCCACGCCATCCGCTACCGCCGCCCGATCACCCTCTACATCACGCCCTCTAGCCCCCCGCTCGAGGACCCGCTCTCGTTCATCAGGACGGAGAGCGCGCTCGCGGGGTTCTGGAGCCTGGCGGCGCTGTTCGCCCCGCTGAACGCGACGTTCATCGCCATGATGAACGAGGAGGTGCAGGTGACGCCAACAACAACAGCAGCGCAAACGCAGGCGCCCCTCGCATCCGCGACGGCCCCGCTCCTCGCGGCTGTCGAGGATGCGGTCAACAGCGCCATCCCCTATGGAGGGGTGGACCTGCTGCACGACACGCAGAAGGCGAACCTGCGCGTCACGCAGCTCTGGTTGCGCATTATTGTCTGGAAGGTGCGGTTGCGACTGGGTCTGCTCGGGGAGCGTGCCCCGTCTGCTTCTGCTGCTCCGACGGGCGACGAGAGGAGGCCCTACGCCGCCGACTCATGGCCCAAGGACACTAACAGCGCCGCTAATAAAAACTACAACAACAACAACTACAACAACACAGCCACCACCAGCCTGACATACCGCTACCCGCTGCATGTGGCCCGCTCCCTGCGTGGCGCGACACGCGGCCTGCCGCTCGAGGCCTTGACCGTGCACGGCGTCGGGATGACGGAGAAGCTGTTCGACGTGGCCAGCTCCGTCGTCGATGTGCTCGCCAGGGTTCCGCCGGCCCCCCACGATGGTCAGGACGATGACGATGTGATGATGGATACCGCCGTCGACACTGGCGCCTCTCAGCCGTCCCCCGAGGACGATCTGCGGTACCTTCGGGGCCTGATCGCATCTCTGCCCGGCGGCCAGGAAGTGTATGACGGCTTGTTATGGAAGCATGTGGAACAAGCTTTGCCTGGGGTTGATATATGATTGGGCTAGAGTACAAGGCGCTGGCGGCACATTGGGCTCGGTGGCCTCGGTCAGAGCGGCCCTCGTCGATTTGGGTAGCCGACCAACCTTGACTAGCACGCTGGCGCGCAATGCTTCTAGCCTTGGGCGTGCATACTAGTATTAGGCCGGAGCATTTTCCCATCTTCCCAACCATCAAGATTTCCGGGGTACCAGCCTAGGCACGTACGTACTTACCCTATTGCGGACCATCCTTTATGTTCTCTACTGTACCGTGCCGTTTTCCGTGCCCCGTCCCCTCCTCAGCCTTCCTCTCGTCACTCATATCCCCCCAAGATCCCACCACACCAATTGCTAGGGCGTCCATTCCCCAAAAGAATGCCGCCGCGAATGGTACGTACTAACATCACAGCCAGGCCTCCCACAACAGCGTCAGAGCGTCAAAATTTATGTGTGCATATGTGACTGTGGATCAATTCGGACTCTAATTAGATACCGAAGATGAGAGACGGTACAGCACTTCACTTCGCTGCCTTACTCCTCCTCTGTCCGTGACGGCTTCCTATCTACAAGGCCATGCTGGGCATACGGATCGATCTTGGTCTTGGAGAACTTCCTCGCCGATACCCCGGCCTCGAACAGCAGGTCCAGCTCGGCGTAGGTCCTCCCCTTGGGCTCCGGCAGGCGGAAGAAGACCCAGACGGCGCTAAAGAGGGCTGTTCCCGCCCAGAAGAAGGCCGTCTTGGCGCCCCAGTTCCAGCCCGTAGAGGCCGAGGAGAGCTGGTAGTTGGTCATGACGTTGACGAAGATGTTGCTCGCGTTGTAGGCGGCTCGAGCGAGCACGATGGTCTTGGCCTTGAGGCGCGTGCTCGACAGCTCCGACACGAGCGAGTAGGTCACGGGCCCGACGGTGAAGTCGTAGACGAAGGTGAAGATGATGAGCATGGCGCCGATGGCCCAGACGGACGCGTTGGTGCCGGAGAAGGCGAGCGAGCCGACCACGACCAGGATCAGGAGCTGGCAGGTTAGGCCCGAGAAGTGGATCGTCCGCCGGCCGATGCGGTGCATGAGGAACCAGCTGCCCGCCGTGCCGACCATGCCCAGCGCGTACTGGCCCATCGAGAGGGCGAGGGAGTTGGACGAGTTCAGGCCGGCTTGGTACCTGTGCGGCGAGAGCGGCGGGGAGTCAGTGGATCTGTTCTTTTTTGTGATATCCATTCATTTGGCAATCCAGTTCGTTGTCATTGGAAGCGAGATGTCTCACATGAAGTAGGCGAAATAGCCCATCAGGTTCTGGCCACCAAGGGTCTGGACGAGCCAAATGCCGACGACGATCTCCGTTCGGCGCAGGTCAACGCCTTTGAAACAGTCGCGGAAGCGGACGCCCTCCTTGAGACTTTTCTCGAGCTCGTTCGTGTGCTCAATCATGGCAATTGTCTCATCAGGGTTAAAGTCGGGCTGGTTCCGGGAAGTAAGGCGGAGCAGGGATGCCTTGGCCGCCTCAGGATTTCCGTGACGGATGTACCACCAAGGGGATCTTGATCGGGTGTACCGCGTTAGCCCACATCCTCAGATGCCATTCTTTTGCCAAATTAAAATCATCACTGTCGGGATACAATAGCACTTACTCAGGAGCCATGAGCACACCAATCAAGATCGGCACAGGCCACACCCACTGAACCCCGAAGGGGATGCGGTAGGCCCACTCATCGGTCCGCTTCACCGAGTTGTAGTTGACCGCCTGGGCGAAGAACTGCCCGATGACCCAGCACATGTTGATGAAGGTCGTGAGATAGGGTCTGAGCACCAAGGGCGCGACCTCGGAGGCATAAGCCGGGGTAACGCTCTGGAACGCGCCCCAGGGGATGCCGCAGAGGACCTCACCCAGGACCAGGATCTGGACGTTGGGCGCGAAGAAGAGCACGAAGATGAAGGCGATCATGAGCACGAGTGACCAAATCGTCGTGACCTTGTAGCCGTAACGGTCGGCCGTCCAGCCCGCGAGGATTAGCCCGACGATCTCGCCGGCCCTGGCCCCGTTGGAGAGGCCGGACTGCCAGGCCGCGCTGAGGGCGTACCTGCCCGTGGTCGGGTCCACGAGCTCGCCGTACTTGCGGTTGAATACCTGGGAGGTGTAGAGCGAGCTCAGGAGGGCGAGGTCGTACCCTTCCATGATGAGGGTGGACGACAGCAGGACGGACCAGCCGATCGCCTTGGGGTAGGTCTTGATGGCGACCAGGAGGCTCATGTGCTGCTCCGCCGTGGCGGCCTGCTTCGCCTCGGAGACGAGGACCTCGTTGTGGAGGGCGTCAGCCACGGGCGAGGCCGAGTGGGACTTCTCCATGTCCGGAGACTGGACGGGTTTTTCGGACGCCATGGTGATGCCTTGAATGGGGATCAACGCGGTATGCTCGAAGGACCTGTGGTGGTTTGTTCCCAAGGAGAGCTGGGAGGATACTGTTGGGAGCAATGAACCGCTGGGTGTTCAAGAGGCTCGAATTTCCCAGGCTCCGTCTCGAGGAGACATCCTGTACTTATTGCTATTCGCCATAATGGGAGACACAAAGACGAGGGTCGTCGGCTGATGGGAAGCACAGAAAATGATCCTTTTCCGTGAAGAGCTTGCAAGGGTGGTGGAAGGCGCGGAGTGTCCGTCTATGTGGGGAAGTGTGGAGGCGAGGAGGGAGTCCTTGCTAGCAGCAGTACAGAAGCACTGGGGTTCCGAGTGCGGGGTTACGCGAGTTGGGGACTGACAGGTTTCTGGTCGGTGACCACAAATCCTCAAAAGCAAGCTTCACGATCAGCGAGGTAAAGGGTCAGGGCGTTGCCGAATCCAGCAAAAGGAGATGCGTCATCTGATTACTCCCAAACCCCAACTGCCATCCCAGCAATCCAGCAGAATTGGCCCGAGGACATGGGCTTGGGAGCGGAGTAAAATCAAGGTTTCGTCCACGTTCGTCGGAGTTTTGGCGGAGTTCGACTCAAACGAGGTGACGCCTCCGCATTGGCAGGGGTGGCGGAGTGCGATCGGAGTTTGTGCCGTGCAAGATATACCCCAAGAAAAATTGCATCTCGATATTTCATCTCCACACACAAGACAGCAAGACAAATTCCTTTGCTCTAGCGTCAATCAGATGTCAGCACGTAACAGGCGATAGCGGACGATGATCCCGCAGGTGGATATTTCCTGGGGAGGGCTTTGTTCGGCGATACCCTGCAGGAATAGAATCCAGACACAAATATGCTCGCCTCCACGACTCAGGGATGGCGTAAGGCTTGGGGATTCGTAGACGTGCGGCCGTTGTGGACAGTCGCGGGCCTCAACTCCAGAGCGACACCATAAGAGCATTTATACTAGCGTCTGTTGCTGGCCCAAAGGCCCTTTACTTCCAACTTTCTCCGGCTAGTCTTCTTACGAGGTCCCCTTCTCCTTGTCTGTTTGTCCATATACACCCGACGACTGTAACCAGTAAGAGATAACGGTGACTATAGACCGCTCCTATCCAACGACGCACAATGGGCAGCTTAGGCCTACATGAGCATGCCCAAAATGGGATGTTCGGCAAAGAGCCGTGGTGGAAGGATGCGACGTTCTATCAAGTCTACCCTGCCAGTTTTAAAGACAGCAACGGGGATGGATGGGGCGACATCTCCGGTCTGATATCAGAGCTGGACTACTTGGCCGATCTTGGCGTCGACTGCATCTGGCTCTCGCCCGTCTTTGACAGTCCCCAGGCAGATATGGGCTACGACGTCTCGGACTATCAGGCGATATACGCTCCTTACGGCACGGTCGCCGACGTCGACGCCCTGCTGGAGGGCTGCCACGCCCGCGGGATGAGGCTCATCCTCGACCTCGTAGTCAACCACACGAGCATCGAGCACCCTTGGTTCAAGGAGTCCCGCTCGTCCCGGGACAACCCGAAGAGGGACTGGTACATCTGGCGGCCGGCGCGGATCGCCCCCGAGACCGGCGGCCGCCTGCCCCCAACCAACTGGCGCGGCTACTTCGCCGGCAGTACCTGGACGTGGGACGAGCGGACGCGCGAGTACTACTTGCACCTGTACGCGCCCGACCAGCCCGACCTGAACTGGGACAACCCGGACTGCAGGGCCGCCATCTACGAGGAGACGATGCGGTTCTGGCTCGACAGGGGCGTGGACGGCTTCCGCATCGACACGGTGAACAAGTACTCCAAGCGGACCGAGTGGGCCGACGCCCCAATCACGGACCCGTCCTCTTACTCGCAGCCGGCGCCCGAAATGTGGTGCAACGGGCCCCGAATCCACGAGTACATCCGCGAGATGTCGGCCCGGACGCTGCGCCGCTACCCCGGCGCCGTCAGCGTCGGCGAGCTAAGCAACATGTCCGGCCCCGACCAGGTGCTCCAGTACGTCTCGGCCTCGCGCCGCGAGCTGGACATGGTCTTCGAGTTCAGCGGCATCCGCCTCGGCACGGGTGACGGCTTCGGCGGCAAGTACCTGTACCGGGACTTCCCGCTCAGCGACCTGAAGCGCATCACCTCGACCTGGCAGACCTTCATCGAGGGCACCGACGGCTGGACGACGGTGTTCGTCGAGAACCACGACAACGGCCGCTGCGTCAGCCGCTTCGGCGACGACTCGACCGAGACCCTCCGCGTCGCCAGCGCCCGCTGCCTCGCCCTCTGGCAGGCCACCCTGACGGGAACCCTCTTCCTCTACCAGGGCCAGGAGATCGGCATGACCAACATGCCGGCCGCCTGGGGCGTGGAGGAGTACAAGGACGTCGAGAGCTCCCGCTTCTACGCCGAGGCCCTGGCCAGCGGCGAAGCCGGCCGCGCCGAGCGCACCCTGGCTGGCCTGCGCGTCCTCGCTCGCGACCACGCGCGCCTGCCCATGCAGTGGGACGGCGGCCTGCCGCACGCCGGGTTTAGCGGCGGCTCCCCGGACGCGGACGAGCCCTGGATGCGCGTGCACGACAACCACCGCACCGTCAGCGTCCGCGCCCAGCTCGGCGACCCGGCCGGCGTGCTCGAGTTCTACCGGCTCGCGCTGCGCCTCCGGAGGACGCACCGGGACCTGTTTGTCCACGGGGCCTTCCGGCTCGTCGCGCCCGAGGACGAGGAGCTGTTCGCATACGTCAAGGAGGGCGGCTGCTCGCCGGCGACGGCCGGTGGAGGGTCGTCGCCCCCTTCTCGGAGGGCGCTCGTCGTCATGAACTTCGGCGGCGGGGTCGTCCAGCCCCCGGACGCCGCGGCCGTGCTGGGCTGCAAGGAAGGGCAGGTCAAGTTTCTCGTCGGGACGGTCGGCGGGCTGGAGGGCGCTGTGCCGTCGTCGAAGGCGCTGAGGCCTTGGGAGGGGAGGGTTTACTTGAACTTTGATGCTGATGGATGATATTCACTTGGCTGAGCGGATTTGTTGCGAGAGAGACACCGTGTAGATAAATGAGAAGGCGCTCACTGGATCTTGTCCACTTATTCTCGGATTTCATGGCCCTACCTAGGTGCGGGCTGAAATTAAATTAAGGATTACTATTGCGTCACCGCCGCTGTCACAATCCAATTTGAGTAGATTAAATAGGACCTAAATATTCAAGGGACTTCACGCCCTCCTCCGCCGCACCCTGAGCGTCTCCCACATGGGGGCCGCCATGCTGCTGACGAACCACTTGTTCACGGGCCTCTCCCTAATCGGCTCGATCTCGTAGTGCAGCGCGATGTGCGCGAGCGTGAGCTTCAGCTGATTGGCGGCGAAGAAGCGGCCAGGGCTGTGTGTAAAGTGTCACCAACAAAGATCAGTATGGAGACCCAACGTTCTGCGGTGTCGAAAAGGTTCGAAAGAGGGAGAGAACCAACCAAGCATTCGGCCCATGGCTGAAAGCCAAAAAGCTAGGGCTCGTCGACACCAGAGCCTTGGGCTGCCTCGCCCGGCCGCCGTTGCCAACCCCATCCTCCCCGTCGCCGCCGTCCCCCGCGAACCGGAACGCCTTGAACACGCCCGCGTCCGCGTAGAGCGCCTCGTCTCGGTGCACGCTGTACGCCTGGATGCCGACGTTGGTGCCGCGGGGCACGTGCGAGCCGTCGGGCAGCGTGACTCCCCCCGGCGCGACGACCCTCTTCATGATGCCCCTGGCCACGAACCCGTTCAGGCGCATGCTCTCGCGCAGGGCGGAGTCGACGCGGTGCAGGCGCGCGAGAGCGGCCTTAGACCAGACCGAGGACGAGGACGACGAAGATGACGGCGTGTTGTCCCGGCCGCAGCTGCTGCTGCTGGGAGGAGAGTAGGCGAATGCGGAGATCTCGTCCTGCACCTCCTGCCGCATGGCGTCCAGCCACTCTGCGCAGTGAGGGCTCGAGGCCAGGTCGAAGAGCGCGTTGGTGATGCTGATCACGGATGACTGGATCGCCGCGAAGCAGAGGCAGGCCAGGCGGCGGGCGATCACGGCCGGGAGGAGCTCGGTTGGGTCCCAGTGCGCTTTTGCATGGGAGATGGCCCAGGTGAAGTATTCATTCTGTGTTGCCGCCTGTTGGATTATGCTGTCAGGTTGCTTGAATTCTCTGTTTAGGGGGAGAACAAGCCAATGACCCTTACCTTTTCGTGAGGGGAGAACAACGGCAGCTTCTCCTCCGATTCGGACTGTCTCAGTCGATCCTTGATGATGGGTAGGGCGAACTTAGCGCACATACGGTACTGCAGGTAGTCGTATGTGGTGATGATCGACGCAAAAATGCTGCGGCGGGAGGCGATGATGGACATCGTCTGGTGTCAACAAATGCTGTAGAATGTAGTGATGCAGGGGCTTGCCAGATGCTGTAAAGTGGCATACATAGCCGAGGCGGGAAACGGCTGGGGACTTACGGCTTGAGGAACCCAGGCAACAGATTAAGGAGCGCAGCTGCCACGACGACATTCTTGTTGAATGTGCGGGCGGCATGCAGGAACTCCTTGTTTCGGCACAGCTCCTCCCCTACAAACGCCCTCGTTGACAGCCGCGATATCACATCGAGCATCGTATCGTAAACCTTGACCTCCCGCCACGCGTCTGGGTCAGTACCCCAATTCTCCCACAGACACGCGTCCAACTCAGCAACAATGTCTTCTGTGAAGCTCGCCAGCCGGTGAGTCAGCTCCCGGCGGATGATTCCCGGGTGGACCGGCTCCCGCACGATGTTGGGGTGGAGGAAGGTATGGTCCGCCTCGAGGAACCGGCGGTTCACCTCGTTCTGGTTGAGCACCGTGTCCGGCTGCTCGACGAGCCAGCGTGCCTGCGAGGGCGGGAGAACGACCTCAGCGCCAGTGAGGATGTGCGGCAGGACGTACGGCTTGCCGTTCTTAGAGTACTGCGGCCATTTTAAGTTGCACAGTCAGGTTCGGGTATTCGGCGTATAGGAGGGACGCAGATGGACCGCCCAAAAAATGTAGCTAGCCGAAGGAGGCATTGTTCTATACGAACCTTAGAGTAGCCCTCATCCATCAGCGCCTTCATGCCGAGGACGCTGGCGAGATTCGCCCTGGCGCGGGCTAGTGGTCCGCCGCCGTTGGTGGCGTCCACGCCAGACCATGGCAAGGTAGCGGGGAGCGACTGGTCTGAACATAGCCGCCGTATGAGATTGCCGGTGACAACTACTGGTACTAAGATGGCGCAGGCCACAAGGAGCACGAGGGCAAGTTGGAGAGAATAGACGAGCAAGGCCATAGACATATCTTTTTCAGCTTGAAGGGGGGAAGAAGGAGTGGCGATCAGGCTCTTGCTGTGGTGCAGCAGTACACTCGTGACTGGCGCAGGGCGGGCGTAAAGAGAAGCAACCCGATATAAAACTATGGCACAGAAGTCGGTTGATAATATGAAGCAGCGGGTACGGTCGAAATATAATAGGCATAGAAACACAAGTGAGATCAAATCCAAAGCAGGTCTGGTATCAGCAACGACGAACTGGCCTCAGCACCGCAGAACATGGTGTTGACGCGATCCCACCTTATAATCAATCTTAAGTGGCAATCGTAGAAAGACGATGAGCTGAGCAATAGTCTCTGTGTCTGTCCTGACTCCTGACCTGGCCCGGACCGGCATTGTCAATGAGGTAGGGGGGTAAGAAGGGGTGAGACCTCTGAAGACCCCAGCCGGCCCAGCGACACTTCGGCGCAGCGATCCCTGCGTCGACCTTCTTTGGATATTGCACGCAGTATTGGCATATTCCGCAAGCGGAGGAAGATGATATGTCCGACTGTCAAAATAAAGGCTGCCTGTCGCAAGAAACCTGCTGTTTTCGACATGGCGCACTTGCGACGGCCTTGCTCAGTTTCCTAGCTTCCGGTAACCTGCCGTTTTCTGTGAATGAGATTTTTCTGGCGCTTAGGCCGAGATTCTGTCTCACTCGAGGGCACGGAATAAATCGACAGATTGAGGGCACGCGCGGTCTGATCAAGTAACAACAAATTGCAAAAAGAAAGCACCTCTTGGGTCAGGAATTTGAGGCAGACCGTTTTGGTGATGTGATGGATGCGGGCGTCCTCGCGCGAGAGCAAGAACAAATCTCCATCCACGAACCCACACTGATAGTTGCAGGGGAACCCGGGCACATCTTAGCCAATCGGGTTGCCTCGATAGGAGGTTTTTGGGGGGATCGACATTGCAATTCCCAGCCCAGACTGAGATGCAGTTGGAACCGAGCAGGCAAATTCCCATCAGTTGGGCGGTAAGTATCAACGCACGCTGGTACGTATTGTTTATGTACATACAACTACCCCTCGCGCAGACACAAGGAATTTGCACCTGTCGGAGGCCAAGCCGAGCTGAGATGCTCGCAATCTCCATTCCTCTAAACCTAGATGCCTCTACGTCAGCGGCGTCGATAGCGTGTCAATATCGCGACTGTATTGGTCGTCCTTTCAGTGTGGCTGCAGGGCAATATTGGGAGTCGAAACCATCAATCCTTCCTTTTGTTCTGGGCGAGCAAAATTTAAGCTCTCCGTCCTCATCGTTTTATCACCTTACAGCTTGTTGCCCAGAGCCGCTTCAGAGGCTTATAATGAGAGACAGTGTGTTGATCAGGTAATTAGTGTACAAAATCTCCACGTTAGGACTTTGCTAGCACGCACAGCCACCTACATGCAAGCTTGCAAGTGAGGGAACGGCCAAGATGACCACAACAGAAACCCCTAGCCAGCCTAGCCGAGGCCGCCGAGCTGAAGTAAACCCCTGACACAAGACGATGACATCCCTGCGAGTCGTAGTGAGTGTCTAGCACGAGTCACTTCATCGCAAAACCATTAAGTGGTGTGGATGTCCGTATGTCGATTTTGTGAGCGAAAAAGAAGTATGGTCCAAAGACAAGCCTCATGTTTTCAGTGTATCTGGTGTCACAACATTCCGTTTTTCAAGACATACCACCACGTTTGACAGGAAATTGGCAGGGAAACAAGGGAGAGGAGTCTTTTGTCAGTTACTGCTCTTCAAGCGATGTTTGTAGACAGGAGAAGTGAGTCGAGTTGGCAGAAGGCATGAATGGGTGGGTGGAATGGGTTGGTAAGGGGTGTCAGTGGAAGAACATCTTAGGTCCCTACTAGTAGGAACATTGTACTCGCTTCCCCCCTTCCCAACCTAGGAAATTATGTCCGAGATGTCGCCTCCTTGGCTTGAGTGCGTAGGGCCAGCCCATTCGGAGTCGATATCGCGTTATTGTGAGGATGCCGACTTGCCGAGAAGATCGTTTCCCCTTCGACCTGCGTTCCCAGTGTCAACGGTCTGCTCCTCCCATGCACCCCCGGAATCTTTTCCGCCGTGTAAACCGAACAGGGATCTACGGGGGCTATTAAGAGCTTTCTATCCCGCAAAAGTCCGCCACTGCCCAGAGCTGGACATCGACATTCAGACCCTCCCCGACTGCCGCATCTGGAGAGTTCCGGACCACGCACTTGCTAAATAACTAAATAACCACCGAAGTTATCCAACCGCAGCAACACTGACTACAATGTTTCTCTGGCGGTGGTTCCTACCCCTCGCCACAATCATCCTTCTCGTCCAGGCCGCAACAGCGTCTCCCCATCCACATCCACATGCCGCCCCGAACCCCTCTCCAGCACTTCCCAAGCTCCCTATAGCTGACCCCGTCATCAACCTGCTCGCCCTCCCGCCACCCAAGATCCTCCGGACAACAAAGAAGTCGCCCGAGTGCGCCAATATCAACCAGGGGGAGTACCAGTGTTGCCGCGCCATGTTCGCGGGGGACCAGCAGGTGGTCGTCTGGCTCGCGAAGATTTACGGCTACAACCTGAATCCAAATGATATCAACGGGCTGAACTGTAGTGTTATCCCCATCTGCCCAACCTCCCCGGGTACCATGTATGTGCCATACCCTCGGAGTGTGCTAACCCCAGCCACGGTGACAAGGCGACGACAACATCGCGCAGTGTCCCGGCGTGAAGGTCTGCTGCCAGGTCACGACGCTGGTGAGTCTGTTGCTTTCGCATTCCCACCCATCCACGTGACGAACACTGCCCCTAAAGAGACTGACTGACGGATCTGCCTCGCCAAGGCCCCATTACTGTCGATGTGGTGTCAAGACGCATGAGGCGCAAACCCTCCGGAGGGGCCTAAGAAAGGTGTCGATGTAATGGGCGAGGCCGTTGTTCGACCAGAGAGGGCAGATATGGAAAAGGGACGACGAATGAGGCCAGAAACCCTGTCCGTACGCCATACTTATCGTTGAGAGCAGAAAAGCACAGTATATTGTGCAGGAAGGGTGAGGCCTACGAGAATCGTCAACACCTCGTCCCATGCATCGCCAGTCTATTCCCCCAATTCGTCCTGTTTGAAGTGGCATACAGACTTGAAGAACGGAAATCCTGAAAGGCATTCCTTTTTGCCTCTTTTATCCGCCGCCGTCACAGTTTGTACAAATGGCTCAGTGCAATGCTAGCCGATCATTCCCGCCCTAGTCTTATTTTTAACACCCCATATATGCTTTATAATATGATAATAGTACATCGAATTTCAGTAGACATCTTTCTTTCTTTGACCTTTCGGATTTTGCCTTTACTTTCGACGTTGGAGTGTCTTGACCGCCATGTCGATAAGGCCATCCTTGGCCTCGCAGTCGGGAAACTCACTAATCGCGGCGATGGCTTTTTCCGAGTAGTCCTCTGCCAACGCCCGGGTCTGCTCTATGCCGTCGCTGGCGAGAACAATTTGCCTTGCCTGTAGAGGGAACATCAATCCACGTGTCAGCGAAAAGATGGGGTACCAGCGGGCAACCGAAACTTTTATTATATGGGAGGAAAAACTCACCCTTTGAACGTCCCCCTCGTTCGCGAATTTCCTCCCCACAAGCGCACCCAGCTCCTGGTTGTCCTTCCACGCAAAGAGCAGCGGCGCCGTCGCCAGGCCGAGCTCCAGGTCCGCACCGGCCGGCTTTCCGAGGTCTTTCGCGGACGTTGTGTAATCCAACATGTCGTCGACGAGCTGGAACGCCAGGCCCAGGTTCTTGCCGAACGCATAAGCGGCGTCGACCGTCCTCGCGTCCGCGCTGCCGAGCAAGGCGGCGGCGCGGCAGCTCTTGCTGATCAGCGACGCCGTCTTGAGGTACGTCTTCTGGAGGTAGTAGGTCAGGGCGTCCTCGCTCCAGACGGGCCTGGCCTCGTCCCGCGCTGTGTTCTTGAGCTGCATGAACTCCCCCTCGACCAGGTTCGCGATCACCGTCGCTAGCAGCTCCGTCACCTCGGCGTCACGTAGCCGCGCCAGCGCGACCGAGGCCCGGCCCAGCAGGAAGTCGCCGCCCAGGACGGCCATCTTGTTACCGAACTCGAGGTTCGCCGATGGGGAGCCGCGCCTCGACACGGAGTGGTCTATGACGTCGTCGTGTAGCAGCGAGGCCGTGTGGATGAGCTCCGTTATCTCGGCGAGCCGCCTTTGTGTGGGGAGGATGTCTGTCTCCATGGCTGCGGCGGCCGGTTCAGCGTCGGAGTCGAAGCCGGAGAGGGAGGATGACGGGTTAACATCCCCTAGGATGGATATTGGCGATATCGAGGTGTCTATCCCGGCGGATACTTGGATGTACTGCTGGCGGGGGGCTTTGGGGCAGAGTGATGTTGCCCTTGACATCAACAGTACGATAAGTGGTCTGACATGCTTGCCTTGTGCCTGTGTGTAGTATTTCGCGACTCGATCGAGCGACGGGTGACCGGACCCAAGGAGCTTCCTGATATTGCCAGTCAAGAAATTCATCTCCTTCGCTACGATCCGCAACGGGTCAATGGTCAAGTCCCCCTTGGTGGCCCTGCCGATCGCATTGGAGACGACAGTCCCGGCTACCGAGACAGCGGCCGCGAATGCTGAGGACCTCCTTTTGGACGAGTGATATAATGCTATCGACTGTCGTATGCGCAACTTATTGGGGCTTGTTCTACTACATCCCAGACATGCCGGGACCAAGCGAGCTCTGATCGGCAGGGAAGTTGTGGTGGTTGTGGTTGTGGTTGTGCCGCGAAGGACCGAGGTTCCGACTCGCAGCTGCATGGCGGATGTGTTCCACCCCGGAGAGGCCAATTGATCCCAGACTTCACAAGTTTCGTATGTACGACATCGAGAGGCGCGACGGCGAAGCAGCTAGAGGCTGCAGGGTACGTGAATTGGGTGTTTGTCAGAAGCGCGTTCTATGTGTGGTAAACCGCTCCCGAGAAATTTCGACTTCAAATGTGCTGATGTTTTTTTGCGGGTATGAACTCATGCGGTCCCGCCTCATCCCGAACTGTGGCTTTGGTCCCACTTGGCCCCACCTTCAGTGCTCCGATCCCGACGGCACGGGTACCTGTGGCGCATGCCCGCAACCAAGTTCAGGTACGGATTACGTACCTCATGCAGCTGTCGCAACTCGACCTGATATCTGTTCCTTGTTAATTCCTGCCTAGAGCGCGGCAGTTCCTCTTCACGTCTCCTTCAATTTCAATGTTTAGTTAACGGGCAAGCGTGACGGGCGTTATCCCCAACCAGCTGAGAAAATGGTGCTTCTTACAATGACGCCTACGATCGTTGAAGGGATCAAGAAATTGGAATCTCTGTCTCCCGAAGATCCGCTACCTCAGGGCGAGAGCGAGCCGACCGCAGAACCAGCCGTCAGCAATCCCATCTCGCATAGCCAGGTCGTTAACCTTTGGAAAAGGTTAACGGCGAAAGGTTATAGCGATTACGGGCTAGAGTCACTACTCGTTGGATCGAGGGTCTTCATTCCTCCACCCCCGCCCAAGCCCGAACCTGTATGGCTTCCTTCCCCCATGGTTCTCCTGCAGGCGGAAGACTTCTAACACCGCCTTACAACAGTCCGACGAATACAAAGCCCTGATGGCGCGTTTGCGCCGCGAAGAGGAAGCGCGCGCGTACGAACGCATGGTCAACCCGCCAGCCCCGGTTGAGACCTTCTCTCAACTCTTCACAGACGCCAAGTCCTTTGCAGCCGCCAATAAGCCGCAACGCGAGTCCGATATCGGCGATAACGATGTCACGCTTAACGACGTGCACAGACAGTTGGTGCTGATTCTCAACTTCGTCGTGAGCATCGTCGGTGTCGCAGGGACACTATGGGTGCTCGCGCGATGGTGGAGCACCACTACCAGAGTTCTCCTCGCCCTGGGAGGGAGCATTGTCATTGGCATTGCGGAAGTAGGCTTGTATTATTTCTACATCTGGCACCTGGTTGAAGCCAGCAAAAAGGACAAGAAGCAGGACAAGACGTTCAAGGAGCGCAAGCAGGTGGTGCAGACTTGGGTCATTGAAGGTGCCCAAGTGACATCCAACGAGGCAAAGACTACGTTAGAGGAGAAGGATATCGGGGTCGTGAGGGCAGTCCGCCGGAGGAAGAAAGCCTGAACACTTTTGATCCGCTATGTTTCCCGCCGCATAATACCTACTCAATTTCAGGCCTTCTCCCAAATTTCAGCTATCTGCTCGAGACGCGTCACGTGATTTCGAGGGGTGCTCGGGTCGATTGACGCGACCCACCATCAACACGCAGATCGCGAAACGCGTCTTGCAGCTGTAGCTCTAGTGGGGTCGACTCTAGGCTGGGTGATCTTCCTGGGATTTTCTAGGACACCAAACCAAAAAAAAAACCAGAGCCAATGCTTCAAAGACTGAAGCATAAAGAAGTAAATGGATACCTCTACGCTCACATGACCGCTTTTACACAAATTTCATAATGCAGCATCTTCTCAACCCTCAGATCCAAAAGATGGTGGGCAGCGGCGTCTCCGACAAAATCGTTGGACCCTGCCAAACAAGGTACGCGCAGCCATGATTCGCGCCGAAACTCAGATCATGAAGTTGACACAGAACTTGTTCAGACCCCTCGACACTCCAGCCTTGACGATTGAGCAACCGATAGCGCCTCCTACGGCA
Source organism: Pseudohalonectria lignicola (assembly GCA_003049395.1). NCBI lineage: Eukaryota > Fungi > Ascomycota > Sordariomycetes > Magnaporthales > Ophioceraceae > Pseudohalonectria > Pseudohalonectria lignicola. The sequence goes on from PYSP01000040.1 coordinate 87,985, forward strand.
TCACGAAAGCGACCACTACGAACATACGGAAAACGCAATCATTCGGCAAGAGACGCGACACCTCCGACAAAAAAGCGCAGGTTAGCCGGGGTCGAGTCAACTATAGACCAAGCAAAGGACGAGATGATAGTCCGGTTGCCATCCCCTACCCCCGACAGCCCTCCCAGATCATCAATCCTACGATACTTCAAGAGGCCGGCCCCTGTGTCAGACTCGAGCACCACTACCGCCACAACAAGCCAGACAGCAACCCCTGACGCGCCAAACGCGGATTCAAGCCCTCCGACGTCCCCCACCCTAAGCCCATGGTCAAGGCCAAGGAGCCGAAGGAGACTCACGACGCGTCTGGACAAGCTGGCGGACCTCAGCGCCACCGATGAAATCGAACGCCTACGGAGCACTAAGATCGCTGAGGCACGAGGAGGCCCCGATCCGGCTCAGGACGATTCTCTCTTAGCGGACCGGCCGTCCCTTGGGGAGAAACATCTGAATACGTTGGGCAGGAAGCCGAAGAAACCCGGCGCGGCCTGCGCGGTGCAGACGACGCTGAGCCTCACCTCGGCCAGCAGCTTCACGCAGTGCAAGGAGTGCGAGATGTTGTACAACCCGTTGCACCCGAAGGACGCAAAGCACCACACAAGACACCATGCTGTATTCCTCCGAGAAAGGGTAGGAGGCTTATCACGATGTACATAACCCGGTAGTTCCCAAACATGGCAGTTTCCAAACACGGTTCTGTTCGCATTCATTCATCTCGACTTGAGTGTCCTGTAGTCATCTAGCTTCCTTCCCAGCCCCTTGCCCGGTGTGCGGCGCTTCCTCTGCCCCGGGCCAGAGACTGACTTCCCATCATGTGTGGCCTGCGGAGTCCGGGGACTGTTCTCGACATCCATTCGTTGAGGCGGCCAGTCTTGCGACCACCGTTGAAACGGCCGCAAGATCGGGACCACCCTAACAATCAGCGTGACTAGCAAAAATGCCGAGACGATCGACAATCACATCAGCCACAATATAGCATTCCAAAGGAGCTCTAGATTCTCGCGGTTGGGGTTGGAGTGAAGCGAGACGGTGCCATAACGATCACCATCGGGCACCATTGTTCTGGCAAGTGGCGGCGACCCTCAAAGTCGGACACTTCGCCGAGGTGTCTCCATAGGTTAGAGGGACTGAGGATTTGGACCTTTGTTGCCAGGCGCTGTCGGCCGATGGGTCGCTGAGAAGCGTCAGCATACAAGAGGAGGAATGTAGAGGTCTCGTTTTTCTTGGTAGTAGAGGTCCGGCGAAAACTCCGCCAGGGCGGGGAAGCAGGAGCTCCATCTTTTTCGTGGCGTCTAGGTGTCACAGAAGAAGCGATTGGGCGATATGGGAATTGAGGAATCAATTGGGGATCAATATATTGATGCAATACCATTTTGTTGTAGATTTATTGGATTGATATTGACGTTCTTCATTCAAGTTGTTTCTTTCCTAGCTGTAGAGGCGGGCGGGGATTTCTCTTATCCGGAGAGTCACCTGACCTTCCGCGTGACACTAGGAACCTTTCGTTCCTTGAGGCACTCGTCGTCCTCGGGGCATTGGCCGGGGGCAAGCGGGAGCTCCACCTCTTTTTTTGTGTCCGTCCTCTAGGAGCCTTTCGTTCCGCAAGGCACTCCGACCTCGAGGCGAACAATGCATCATAAGGTAGAAATCATGCATGCAGAAATCGAAGCCTATCATCACTCCAAGGCAAATGATACCTCGTAAGGCAAAGATCAAGCCAGAAATCTAAGCCTATCATCACTCCAAGGCAAACAATGCCTCGTAAGGCAGAGATGGAGCTTGCATGAAACTCAGCCTTAATAATCTCGTGCTAGTAATTATCCATCTTGTTCCTTTCTCTTCAAGCTCAGGCCACTGAAGTATATATAACCGCTTTTACTACGCCTGTTTCACAGGATCATTTTAACCCAAATCGACAAAATCTAGTACAAGTCTTTTCCCATCCCCAGCACCTAAGTCTGCTTTGTGTGGTTCGATATTGTTTTACAAGCCGCGATTTCTCCCGTTTCTACTTCCAAGCCCAGATCATCCTTATCCAGCTAAGCAGTTCACCTGCAACCCTTGAGCCCCACGGCCCCAAAGCCATGACTACCCCAAAGTCGTTCCAAGCGGAATCCTCCGCATCCTCGCAACCGAGCTCGTCCCTTGATACTGGTTCAGCTTGGGCACCTGGCACCTCTCGACTGCGCTCAACGTTCAATGACGACGGCACAGCTACCATCTACTCGCTCACCTCAGACGCCAAGTAAACCCTTGCCGACTAGCAGAATAACAGCGGGGAGGGAATCATTAGCGAGAAGGCATCGGTCGCCATCATCCGGCGCGAGTTCGCCAAACCCATAAGTATGAGTGTTTGGGCCAGTCTCGCCCAGCTCCAGGCTCTTGCACACCGGTGGGATATCCCCTCGCGAATTACGGACCACGCATTCAGATTCCACCCCTTCGGACCGCACCCAATAATGATCACTGACCCGACGAGCGGCTATACATGGCACGCTGTTCTTATCGCCGAATGCAAAAGACGCCCGTTCCTACAATTCGATGATGCTTCGGTGGATCCAATCTTGATATTCATGGTGCCGAAATCCGATAGTCTACATCCTCGCTTTCTCCGAGTTATTCTTGTCGCTGACGACGACGAATATTTTCAGAACATTGCTAGAATAATAGAGGGGTTTCGGCTTGGTAGTCTTGCGGAGGACAACCAAGTCAACCTCCTCAGATTTGTCAACGTCATCCTAAGGAACTGTTTGGACGCTGGGAGGGCATATACCTCGTAGATGCAATCGCCAGTGCCACAACAGTAAAGGAGCCTTTATCTTAATCAACCAACTAATGTGATATCATACCTGCTAACACTTTACACAAGTCCGCGTCGTTGAAAGAGTCGAAATAGAAATCCTTACTTCTGATGCGTTCAACGTCCTAGACGTGGCTATATTGCGTACGGAGGCGCTCTCCGACGCCATGCAGCGTCTCCATCGTGTTAAAACGCACATGTCCGATCTCTTCTCATTAGGAGGAGACGGCGAAAATAACTTGATGGGGCAAGCTATGGAGTCCCTAGGTGACCAACGCGGGCGGTGTCATTCTGCCATCCGCTGTGATCGCCGTACGTCCACCGGAGCACACTACTTCTCTTCCCGAATTCTATACCTGCCTTCGTTTCTACGCAACGCTAACAGTGTAACCTTAACCTCAGGCATTTTTCTCTATGCCCTTTATGGAACTGGACGAAAGCTTGTCATTCAAGGCTGTCGAAAAGACCTGGGTCTTCTTCCTTGTTGCCGGGATATTAACACCGGTAACATTCGCGGTCTCCCGGGCTTGGGATAAAGTCGAGGATAAGAGGATAGCACGCCTATTCGCTAAGGACAGCACTTCAGTCGAAGAGGAAGAGATGATCCGAAGCTCAACCCAGCAATTCTTCGAGGGTGGCAAGCGCCCTGTCGTGAGCGACGCGTTGGGTCGCCTAGATGCTGAGTTTGTACAATGGCAACAGAGAGTGGGGGCTACCGCTACCTGAGGCGACTACGCTCACCGGGGGCGCTGCCGGACCAGCAGAAATGCCCCTTCCATCGGAAGCCTTACCGACTTCAGATATTACTCAAACCGCTAATCTCGGCGGTTCTGGCGCCAACCCCAATAGCCGGAGCATTGTTGCCAGGAACGGCGGTATAGCGGGGGCTCCGGCAGTGCCGCGACGGCGGCAGACGTGGTGACCACGCTTCGACCCACTACAATTCTGGGAAAGGCATTGGGTTCAATCTTGTTTCATAGGGCATACATGTCAGGGAAGAAGTATTTTTCAGCAGCCAGTCGTTCTTAATATTTACCTAGGTAGCTTAATTGGGCTCTTGTAGGTAATTATCTTGTGAGGCTTTTTGAGGCTTTTCACTAATTAATTAATCAGTAGTGAGTTGGAGCTGTTACTGCCGCCGAAGTGATTAATAATGCCGGTATTAAATGAACCGAGTCTCGAAGTTGTATGAAAAAAAGGCCGTAGAATGAGGAAGGGGCCCCAAAACGCGGAGTGCAGCTGATGATACGGACAATTTCCTTTCGATGATGGCCAGGAGCAACACAAGAAATATCTCGTGAATCCGAAAGCTCTCAGCGATAGACAACAACAAAAAGCCCTCCAACCCCCTTACATCAGTCTTCAGAAGACTCCGACGTTCATTCATACCGACCCGCAAGAAGCTAAGAATTCGCATCAACGACCCCGCCCTCCCCCAACAGCCCCTGCGCAGAAAACGGGAACATCAACCGGTAGTCGACCTCCTCGCCGAGCACGGCCCTCCTCACAAACAGGTCCGCCGCGGCCCTCGCCCTCCCGTCGCGCGCCGTGTCACGCGTGCGGCGCGCCGCGGGGCCGAACTCGGCCCAGCGGCCAATGACGGCGGTGCTCTCGGGGGAGCCCTCGCACTCGAAGGGGGCCGTGCCGCAGATGGGCACGAAGGGCAGGCCGAGCGCCCTGAGGACGCGGAGGGCCTCGGAGTCCACGACGGCGACGATGTGGCTTACCGCCACCCGCGCACCGGCCACGCGGAGGAACAGCGCCCGGTACAGCATGTTGCTGACCAGGTGGTCGCCCAGGGCGCGGTACGCGCGCAGCACCGCCTGCGACGCGATCTCCCAGACACGGTCGAGTTCCTCCACGCCGTGGCGGGCCCGCACCTGCTCGGCCGTGACTCCGAAGCGGCGGGACAGATCGCGCGTCGTGATGAAGCCGCCGGCGCCGGCGGACGGGTTGTTGCGCACCAGCCGCATCACCCCGACGGCCTTAACCGCCTCCCGGTCCACCACGAGGAGGAAGCTGCTCGCGATCTCGTGCGAGCCGTAGTAACGCGACAGGGAGGTGCCATCGCTGCCGAAGGAGGATGCGAACACCTGAAGCTCGACGTGCCGGCCCAGGTTGGAGAGCTCATCCGTGCCAGGGAGGAGGTAGAGCACGAGAGCAGAGTCAGAGGTTGGGGGCTGGCGCGCCAGCAGGCGGGCCGTCAGGGTGCGCGCCTCGCTTTCGGAGAGAGAGTAGGCCCAGATAAGGGCCCCGTCTGTTTTGGCGGCGTCTGCCTTCTCCTGAGGCTGCGCCGAGACGGGCTTGGATGTGAGTTGAGGTGCTGGAACCGCCATGAGATCAGAGACTCGGAGTGCTTGCTTTTTGGTGTCTACTTGTGGGAACTGTGAACGAGGGTGAAATGAGGAAATAATAGTTGCTTCGTGATGTCTGCCAACTCCTTCGCCTGAATCTGACCCAGCCCGTAACTACTCGCCCTTTTATACATACCACTCGCTTGATGCACTCCGAATCATGTGGGCGTGTCATTCTCATAGCTGATCGCCAATCCAGCAGATTTCGGCACAGTTTTTTTTCTTTTCTTTTCTTTTGGTACGGGAGGTGGGACTCAGTCTCTGCTCCGTAGGACACAGCGGCCAGAGGCCGTTGAACTTACCGTGGTTCTTTGATAGCCTGCATCGCCTTCAGCCAGTGATGGTCGCCTCCCCCGTGCCGTGGGTTTATGCGAGGTTGTATCGTGGACGTAACTGGTTACGATCGTCCTGTCACGTCACCCAGGTAGCACAAGGAGTGCTGTTAGAGGTCCTCGCGGCCGACGGGGCCCTGACATTTTAGGAAAGCATTCCCAAAACCCACGCCTTAGGGAAGCGAATGAGTTTCCATGGATGTGAAATTGGGCTCTGGGAGACGACCATCAGTCGGCTACCGAGTCTATTTGACGCGGCTTGCTCCCTTTATACGTTCTCTTTATATTGGCAGATCGTCCCGACCTGAACCCTTCTTGACAGTCTCATCTTCGCGGAAGAAAGGGGTGGTAGCGGACTATAAATGACAGAAGAGGTTAATATTCCAGGCGGCTGAATAATTCCTGCCAAAGCGGAGAAGAACGCAAGAGAAACGGGAGGAGACGGGGAAGATCACGGACGGTCGGGCGTCGAGCTGATCGGTGGAATTACCCGGTGGGATGCCGGGAGCGGAAGACACTAGGAGAGGAGGGTGAGTGGAAGGACGGCTCGGTTTAATGCTTGGCTCGGGCCGAGGTGTGATCGCTGCCACGAGAATGGTAGAAATATGTGATTCCTGCCCGGTTTGGAGGCTTGGCAGGTCTAGGATGGATTGGTTGAGAGCAGGAGAGATTCCGAGATTGGAACCGTGGAATCATGGAATGGTGAAAAGACCTTCACGAATGGCGTCATGACTAAGGTTATTAATCATGAAATGTTGATGCTGTCACCAAGCCGCTCCTTTCCCCCCTTTTCAACCTAAACAGAATCCCTCCTTATTTCCCTTCTTGTCCGACCAAAAGCGGGCGCACTGAAGTGCTAGTAAGGCTGCTTATATAACGTATAGAATACAGAAAATATAGGTGTCTTTCTGGACAACTTTCTTGACGTCTTTATTCCTGGCGCTCTAATATAAGACAAGACTGAGGTTAATTTAGTAAATTCGTCTCTGACAAGTAAGGCGAATCCGTCGTAGGATCTGGGTAGTTCGAAGATAATTTTTTATTGTAAGCTCCTGAATTCTCAGCTACAGTCAAAACGCCGTCGCAGTGAGACCTCCCCCTGATGTTGAGCCTGGGCACAGGGCTGGTAGTCAATCTTGTTTTGGCCTGTAATTTTGACCCCATAAATGTTGGCCACAAGCCTGTCCGTGGCTTCCTTACCCAGCTGAACGCACCCCGGGTGCCACAGATGTGTTACAATATGTGACAGAAACGTGCTTGATTGTTAGAGAGAAAAGGATCTCTGGAGCCTGTCCCGCACCTGGAGATTCCTCCACGGTAGTTCTAAGGCCGGGCCAACATAACGCCGATGGGATCGTATCACTTGACCAGATACCTGACTTCCTAGCCCAGCTACAGGTCCCAAGGTTACTCTTTCCAACAAGATGTACCTCTGCGTCTTGAGGAGGCATCGGTTGCGTGGACGAGGTGGGAAGACAGACGAGGCTGCCTTCTGATAATGGACCACCATATCCTTGCCTCCTTGGCTGTCAAGATGATAGCCTGGTTTCTTGGGGAGGTTGTAAAAGACAGTGTTAGACGCCCAATATTGAAGCATTTCGCGCGACTATTAGGTACTCCATATGGTAGATGATTAGGATATAAAGATACGTATGGTATTACAGGAGTTAATGCTTCGTTACGAACTTGAGAGGCGTTATGTAATTGAACGTTAGTGCCCCTCACATGCCCCACCTGTCCACCCCTCGCACTCTCGTGCTATTCCGAAATTCTTCTAGTTTCTCTCTTATCACAACGTCGCATCTCACACAAGATGCTCAAAATGAAACGCATTCTCTCCAAGTTTAAGCATTTTCTACGGCTTTCCAAATCCCCCAAGTCGGATCCAGCTATATCAGCGACAGCAACACACGCTGGCCTGCCCCAGACTAGTTCCGTCCCCAGAAGCTCCCAGCACAATTCGTCGCTGGAAAAGCTCCCTCCTGAAGTCCGGCGTCAGTTGCTTTCTATACTGGACCTTGAAGAACTAAACGCCTTGGTCCACGCGTCTCCCGTTTTTCACCGACAGTATCTGCTGGATCGCAGGTATATTCTCTGTACATGCCTGGAGATGACGCTCCGCAGCGCCACCACCGACGCCTGTGCCGTTTATCGGTCCGGCTTGGCCGACTTTACAAATACGCTTACCAGAGAAAATGTGACTCGACTCCTCAAGGCGTACCAGGATCGACGCTCTAAGGCCCAATATTCGATCCTGAGCGAGAAGCTCACCGAGAATGAGGCCCTAAGCATGGTCACCTTCCTTTCCTCTGTCATCAAACCTCTCGTACGGTCTTACACTAGTTGGGCATTAGCCCATCTCGCGAATGAGACAGGGGCCTCGCAGAGGCACGAGCCCCTTAGCAGGATGGAGGAGACTCGCCTAATGCGGGCCTTGTATCGCTTTCAGTTATGTTGCAACCTTTTTGGTGTGGGCTACTACCGGACCTCCCGGGAATCGCGGTCGGGTTTCCAGAGTCTCGATATCCTAAACATCTTCATTTGTATATTCGAGCCTTGGGAGGTCGAGGAGATCGCCTGCATCTACACCTTCACCAAAGAGAAATACGACCAAATCCTCCGCGATATTCACTGGGATGTGCACGAGGCGAACCCCAAATTCGACGGCCAGCGGCCACCCACTCCAGAAGGAGCGTTTAACCTAGATGATAGCTGTTAGTTTATATCCCATCCCTTATTGTTAGGTATATGCTAACGACATCACTCTACCATTAAACTCGCTAATCACACTATGATAATAACAGGGGCCAGAGACTATCTCTTAAAGGGAACAATCTCCCGTGGTCTCCAACTGCTGCATACTATCCTCTTCAAGATCAGGGATCATACGCACCTCGTCTCGACAATGCAGCATCACATTTCTTGGCAGGCGGGCGACTTTCTCGAAGATGACGCCCTGGGCGAGGCCGCACAGGACCAGCGGCGCTGGGAGCGGCCATCGAATCGAGACCAGAAGCAGCAGCGCCGCGACCCGCTGCCCTTCCGGGGGGACGGCGAGCCAGATGCAAATGGACTGCATCCGCCGCTGGCCTGGACGCTAATATGGCGGGGAACCTACAGCAACCTGTACGGGTACTACATACAGGATTACATCCGCCGCTGGGGGTATGTTATGTGGGATGCGGCTCGACTCGAGCGCACGGGTGCGAAGGAGGTGTTGGCGCGGCAGTGGGAAGCGGATTGGGGGGACACCGATCCAAGGGACAATATGTAATGACATGAAAATGAACGAGATATTAGGTTTCAATCCGGAAAAGAGAAGGTAACGCGGTCCTTTATACGGTCGCAAAGATGTTCCCGAGTCACTTCATTATTATGAGAAACCAGGCTGTGTTTTCTCTAAATTCATTCCCTGGTTCGCAACGTGGGCCGTTTAACAAGTACCATGAGTGCCATCATCCTTAAAACGATTCTTTCTCTTATAATTCAATCTAGAAATGGCATGAATACCCGAGAGGGCAAAGTTAAGAGCACTACTTAACTGTTATGCATCATGTTGACGCTCGATGCACAGAAGCGGGTTCTCGTGTGAACGCTGGAGAAAGCGGTGATCTCGCGTTATCGCTGGAGAAAGTGGTGATCTCGCGTTATCGCTGGAGAGAGCGGTGAACTCGTGTTATCGCTGGAGAGAGCGGTAACAGTGACTTTGTGTGAGTAAAAAATCTAGAATTGACCCTCTCCTTGTTGAAAGGGAGGGAATCTATCTAACCTTATAATATACTCATCTGCGGTGGATTGACCTCAGTCAGATCCACCACGGATCCCTGTGGTCGGATCCGTGGCAGATCCGTAGGCCAGGGATCCGCGCCGGATCCGTGTCAGATCCGTGTCGGAATCGTCCCACGGATCCGCCCCCAAACCTCCGTGTAACATTAACCCTTCAAGTGAAGCCAAAAAAATCTCAACCTCCAATACTGTGCTACATGTATAGGCCTCCAGTACGGCCCCCTACCTTATCTTTCACCTCACTTTTTCACCAGCTTGTCCTTCCCGCTCGGGTGGGTCTTCTCCCACTCCGCCCGCACACTGTCCGGTCCGCCTTGCCCTTTCGTGTCCCGCACATCCTTGAGGTGCTGCTTGAAGGCTGAAGAGACGCTGAAGTGGCAGTGATACGACGTGACGGCAGTATTGCCAGACTTCCCCTTGACCGCGGCCTGGCTAGTCCCTTTTCCTCGCCTCTTTTCTCGGCTGCCGCTGCCACTACCGCTGCCGCCGCTCCTGCTGCTGCTGGCCCCACCGCCGGCGTAGCTACGGACAACATGGGCCGGGAAGCCGTCCCTGTCGAATAGCTCAGCCAGCACGGCCGCGCTGGACTCCTCGGCGCAGTAGACGAGGGCGCTGCCCGGCTGCGGCATGTTGACGTACAGGATGCCGAAGTGGTCCCTCACCCTGCCGGTGAGCGCCTTGGCCGCCTTGAGGACGTCCCCCCGGGACGCCTGCGGCGGGAGCCCCTGCAAGCTGACCACTATGCGCTCGACGTACGTGGCCGCGGCCTCGCCGCCCAGGTTCGGGGGCGGCCAGATCGTGTCGCTCGTGCCGTGGGCGTAGCCCCATTCCACTGGCATCGGTGGGGGGCCGATCTGGGTGGGGCGAGGGTTTGGTCGGCGCCGCGTCAGTCTTGTTAGAGGGTAGCCCGCTTGGACTATAGGCTCTTGGTGTGAAAGCGCTATAGCAAGATGGAGGAAAGGGAACATCTCTTACCAGCGTGGGAGTCAGTGCCATTTCTGCCATTTGGACTTGTAGCTCCTGATAGCCAAACGCCTCTGTGTATCCGTCTACCATGTCGGCGTCCTAGCGAGGGGGCTGGCGGTTAGAGGGTAGAGCGATGAACGACGTAGGATGTCGTGAAAATAAAAGCAGTAAGCCTGTCTTTCAGTTTGCCTTTCTGCTTCTCTGGTGTCTGATACCTAGCGTCTTCGGTTGTCCGTCGTATCCATTCAGAATATCCGGACAGCGGCCGACTTTATACCCAATGCCATGGGGGCAGGGACAGACCCCCTCTTTGTACGTCGCCGTAACACAGCGCCACTAGCTCATCTTGACCATTATTTTGCAAGCGGACAATAAACATTTTCATCCACGGCCTATTGGGCAAGGCTGCTTTGCATCACCCAACTGACCGAGTGAAGCGGACGGTGCTCCGTGTCTGGTCTGCAAAGTTCCATAGGCATTTATCTGTTCCATTCTACCACAATAGAACTCATGGGATGGGGATCTAGTGTTAAGTCTCATAACATCCATGTGCCTACTTCTGGAAGTCCCACAGTAATGCATAGTAAACTCCAGCTCCCATCCTGTTATTTTGTCTTCCCGGGTTATTGCCCCTGTTTCGTAGTGCACTATAGTTCAACGTAGATCTCCTCTTCTAGAAGCTCTTCAGTCGGCCTTGGAGTGGATGATGAATGTTCAACCAATCCTTTGTCCAAGACGGGTTTGTCCCGGACATCACATAAACTCGCCGTGTAAACCTTGTGTTTTCATACCACAAGGCAGCAAGGCGAGGCGGCTATTGGGATAAGTACCTACCTACCCGGAGTTTGGCTGCTTTGCCATGGCATGACTGCCTGTGGTTGACCGGATGGGCCGTAAATTTTCAGCGCTGTGACTGGACCGCAATTCAACCACTAATATTGAGGAGAATTAACGCAAAGAAAATTATGACGTAGGTTAGGTAAAGTGGGCATGAATCGGGCGGTAGCGGAAGGCCGGGTGACAGCATCCGTCAGCCTGCCTCGGGCGAACGGCGACCAGCCCCCATATCCCATCTTTCTTGGAATCTGACTGCGGGTAGGGTTTTCTTTTCACAAAGAGATCAACACTGAGATTAAATGTTGCCCCGCAGGCGCTGAAAGTCTAGCAGTGCCTGGCACGACCAAGATGTGTGCCGAAGGAAGATTGCACAGTGGCAGAGGTATAGAGGCTCAGGGGCTAACTTGCCATGGCAGAATGCACGTGGAGGAGGGGTAGACTGTCGAGCGAGATCGTCAGAGGCGCACAATAAATGAAAAGGTGGTACATACCTGTATCGGACTGTTGGATTTGATGCGGCTCTGGCCCCCCTTTCTCTCCTTCAACTGCTCGCCTGTCGCGGCCTCACCGGCTTGACTGGTAGGCGTTCGTCATGGGCGGGGCGGGATCATGAAACTGAGGCACCTGTAAGGCCCCTTCATAGCTGCAAGTCTATAATGTAGGGCTAGCCGTCTATCGCTAGCCGTCGATCCACCTCCCAGGGTACGAAGCTTACAGGACAACTCATGCCGCAGTCGCATGTGCCTCTCCTTTTAGCGTGGTCACACGTTACTGCCCAACGGCCTCCGTCTTGCCCCTGTGACGTTACGACGCCCGGGCGCAGAGGACGATGTCCAATGCTTGGACCGCCAATTTCCGCCTCGGCTTCCAGCTGGTTCTAGTCAGTGACTACCCGTTAGCATGTAGGTTTCCATGGGGCGTGAATCCGGACCCGCGGCTTGCCGCACCGGCCCTGATACCTACCCGTAGCTATCGTGAATTTAGCGCAACTTAGCAAATCTGTACGCAATATCGACAGACCTCTTTCTTACTAACCATTGTGGTTGCTCTTCCTCTCCTTGAAGCCCCAGGATTAGGAACATGCTTCGAGTGAAACGTGTTGGGAAGGACGCGCCTCCTCAATGGATCGGTTGAATTTCTGTTGAGCCAGTAAAATCTTTGTTTTAACTGCAACTTCTTTTCTCAGTCCGTTTGATACCCTGAATCATTTGTAATTCGATTCATTTACGTCTGTTGCGCAACCGGCAACCCCCTCCTCTGCGACGTTTCAAGGCTTCTCACTGTGCCCCTGAATCGGTCACGTGAAATGGAAGGTGTGGTGTGTGACGTCGCTTGCTGGCAATTTACAGCGAGCACCCGTTGAGATTCCGGCCTTCCGGGTCGTTTAGTTTCTTCTCTATACTCACTCATCCTCAGTCCATTGACTTTGTCAATTCCTTGCAATGACACTATCTACTTAGTGATTGTCGCCGCCGGCCCTTTGATCTCGTACCTCTTGATTGTACATCAGAAGAAGAGGTACCACTGCCACCAGGGGCGCTTCCTTGGGCTATCTCAAGGCACGTAAATCATCGGAGCCACACCATACTTCGGCGTGTGTCTCCCCTGATTAACATGCCTATTGTGAACAGTATAGATAGTCACCTGTAGGATCGTGAACATCATGCCAACAGAGAATATTATAATCATGGTTCGAAGCCCTTTGTCGTAGCTATGAATGTCTGTCAGTATTTTAGGATTTGACATATTAAGGCCTGAAAGTAATGGATCATCCTTGAAAAGAAAGTCAAATTATAAGAAACTTACAAAGGCAGATCATCCCCCCTGAAATACTGCGAGCCAACTGCCAGACCAGTGATGGACGACATGACCCACATCCTATATCAGACCCGCCAGTCATTAGCGACTCCTCCATCTCAGTGCGAGGCTTCCTCTGTCAATACCAGGCGTTTCAGGGTCTCAGCTAAGGAGAGCTAGCTCCGAGGTCACTCACGCAATGCTAACGCTCCTCTCACCGGGCTCTCGGCAGTTCAACTGCAGCCACGTGTTGTGGATGGGGTGATAGCCAACCGAGAACGCGTTGACGGCGGTCCACAGACCCCAGCGGGCCCACCTCCCCTCCACCTTGTCGTGGGACTCCCTAGCGACGATCAGGGCGACAAGGAAGCATGCCTGCGCGACGATCACGGCAGCGCCTCGGCGGTTCGTGCGGTCGCTCACCCAGGCGAAGCCGAATATGACCAGCAGCGCCAGGGCGGCGCCCACCGCGGACAAGGCGTTTGCTGCTGTGCGGTCGAATCCGAGGGCCCTGGCGCAGGTGAGGTGTCAGTTTTCAAGACCGGGTATCCCGCTTGAGAATAAAATCCTGGAAACAAGACGAATGCGGGTCTTGTTACTTTGGCACACATACATGGTGATCGACGGTTGGTAAGTCGTGAGCGGGCTCCAGGTGGAGAAGAGACAGAAGGTAGCTACGAAGTGCGGCCAGCGGCGCCAGTGCTTCAATGTCCGTCCGACGAGCCAAAGGGGGATGCGCAGGCCCTGGGTGCCGGGGACCTTCTGCGCATCGTCGGCTTCGATGCGCTTCTGAAGAATCTCTTGGTGCTCCGGCGAGATGCGGACGATGCCCCTACTGCAGAGAGGCCTTGGGGAATCTGGCGAGCCGGGGAGGAGGAACATGAATAGGATGGCGAGGAAGATGGTTGCCATACCTTCGACTGTTGAACGTGCTTGACTGTCAGCTAACCGAGCACAAGAGGCCAGTTCGTTGAATATTGAAGGTGAAGGCAGTCAGGAGGGAATAGAATCTGAATTGTAACTGATCAGAGCACCAAACCTACGCAGGAAGAGCCATTGCCACCCCTTCAGCCCTTGAATCCCATCCATCTTCAAAATTCCAGTCGCCAGAAGTGGACTGATCGCATTCCCGCCGAACATGCCAAAGAAGAAGATTGCGATCCGCCGGGCGAGTTCCCGTCGGATGTACCAAGTTGAGAGTGTGTACATCGACCCGGGGATGTACCCAGACTCTGCGAAGCCCAGTATCAGCCGGGAAGTCAGGAAGCCCGCCTTGTCCCGGATGAATACTTGCGTCACAGAGACCAGGCCGAAAAGGAGGACCTGCATTGCCATCCATTTCCTCGGTCCGATCTGCAACCAAGAGGCTCGAATCGGAGGGTGTCAGTCCTGAGAAGAAGGAAAACAGGACAAGGATTCTCGGTCCCTCACTCACCCGCTGAAGAGCCAGATTGCACGGGATCTCGAACACGACAGTTCCCATGTACATGAGCTGATTCCCAAGATTGACCGTGTCCTGATCAATGGCGATGTCCTTGGCAAATCCCGCGGTCAGGGCGCTAGCCAGGTTCATTCGGTCGAGCTGGAACATGAGGAAGCCGAGCACCAGGAGCGGGAGGACGGAAAAGTCGACGCTTGAAGGATGCGAGGAAGGATTAGTCACTTAGTCTTTGCGATCATGTCTGGACCCGGGAGTTTGATTCTCAGATTCTGAGCCTGGTACAAGCAAATTGAGCACCACGTTTCGCTTACTGTCGTCTTGCTCGTAGTTCATCCCTGAGCTCCCAGTCTCTCTTGATGTCCTTGGGTGATCCCGGGGAGGGGGGGGATGCTGCCTCCTCAGCTGTGCCCTGAAGCACAGGCTTTCCACATCCCATTCTGCTCGCAAGTGGACTGGCCTGGGTGAGGACATAAGGGGGAAGGAGGTTATACGTCGGTTGTCGTGCTTCTTGTTGGGTTTCGAACACAAACTTGGTAAAAGCTCAAAACGCGACTAGAGAAAATGCGCCCCTAGATCTGAACCTTAACCTGTCGTCACTCGTCAGTATGATTAGTGCTCAAGGTTAATCAATAATCGGAAAGTTGGTCTTCAATTGCGGAAAGTAAGGACACTTTGGAGAGCGGAGTTGAGAAGCTCTCTTCTTGGTATGCTTTTGAGGCACTCTTGGTTGATCGGCGAAGGAGAGGGCACCCTTCCGCCTGGACCGACAACGGAGTGTCGGTCAGTCGGTCCACTCAAACGAGCCATCAAGGTGCCCGCCCAGGATGAGATGACGGTGTACAAAACCGATTAATGGACACCATCTGCCTAGCGCGCGCTCACTTATCCTGCTGCCGAAGAATGGATGAAAATTAAAGTGTCAAGATTAAACTGTTACTGGTTGTCAAATATCTTCCTGAATCTTCACCCAAAGCTGTGTCCCACAGCGTCTGTACTGTGTTCCTTATTGCTGAGCCATGCCTTACAAACCCTCAGAATGACCCACTCCGGTCAAACGCAACAGAAAAACAATTGTCTGTCGGTTGACACGCACATATCTTCTCCACCGCAACATCTCTTAAAGGAAACTGGCAAACTGGTTTCCGAAATCCAAACACCGGGCCAACGGCAGACGACTGATCGCACACACAGCACCCTCACACATTGGCGTTGCTCAGCCTGACAAAGCACTGCGTCGGCTCCCTCGCGAACTTCTGCACCGCCTCGTACTCGCTGATCTCCCTCGGGGTCGGTAGCAGGTTGAAGTGCCACACGATGAGGGCAAACTGGATCTTGAGCCCCTGCAGCGCAAACTTCCTCCCGAAGCAGGACCTCGGCCCCAAGCCGAAGGCCAGCGACGGCCCCGCCATGGGGTCGAAGACCTCGGCGCCCGTGGCCGGGTCGACCTTCAGCCACCTCTCGGGCCTGAAGGCGCCGATGTCCGCGTCGTCCCACTCCCCCGTCAGCGCCTTCGCCTGCACTTCTTGCTGTCCGCCGCCGCTGCTAGCACCGCCGCCGCCGGACCTGCGCGCCCCGGGGCTGCGCGCCTCGTCCCTCACCCCGGGGATCCGGGGCTCCAGGTAGCCGGCCCCGTTGGCCATGAGGAAGACGTCCGTGCCCTTGGGGATGTGACGCCCCAGCACCGTGGTGTCAGCCAGAGCCTGCCGTACCACGAAGGCGATGGTGTTTGCGTGCCGGAGCACCTCCTCGACCAGGGCGTCGAGGTAAGGGACGTGGACGCGGGACAGCTCCTGGTAGGTGGGGGTTCTCTTGGCAGACGCGGCGTCGGGCAGCGCGGCGGCGAGGTCTGCCCGGAGCCGGTCCTGCGCCCGCTGGTTGTCCGTGATGAGCTTGACCCCCCAGGCGACCGTCGTGGCCGAGGTGTCGTGCCCGGCCAGCATGAAGCCGAAGAACTCGTCGGCGATGGCGCGCTTGCGGTACTGCGGCTCCCGCCCCTCCCTGGCCGCCACGTCGCGCTCCCGGAGCAGGACCGAGTGCAGCGCCGTGCGAGGATTCTCGTCGCCGGCCTCGATCTTGCGCACCGACTCCCCCACCTTGTCCCCGATGTAGTCATCCTTGATGGCCGTCGCCTTCTTCATGTAGGGGAACTTGCGCAGGACCCAAGAGGTGAGGCGCGGCGCGGGGGACAGTTGCGTGTCCGTGACGGAGCCGGCGAGGGTCAGGGCCGCGGCGAAGACGGCTGGGACCTCGCCGTCCGGGAAGGGGACGGGCTCGTCCGTACCGGGGGGAAGCTGCGGGCTCCACCTGGACACGGCGTCGAGGCGCTGCGTCGTGATACTCTCCTCCTCCGGGTGGCCGAACATGGCGGCGAAGATGGTGTCGAGCGCCATGTAGGTGATGTCGTGGTGGGCCGTGAAGGGTCTGCCCTGGGCGACGTCGCACTTGACCTGCCAGACCTTGAGCATGGTCGTGACGCACTGGTACAGATGGGGCCCCAGGACGTTGCTGATGAAGGTCGGGGCCATCAGGTGGTTGATCAGATTGCGGTTGTTCTTGAAGCGCGCGTCGCTCGACAGGAACTGGATGTGCTGCTCGGGGAGGATGCCGCCGATCAGCTCGCCGAAGAAGCCGCTGCGGTCGAACTCCTTGCGCCGCAGCAGGATGTCCTGGCTCTCGAAGGGGTCCGTCACCACCACCCACGGCAGCCCGCCGGGCTTGATGAATGCTTGCACGATGGGGCTTTGGTGCCGTGTCGTCAGCGAGGTCAGCCAGCACTGTTGGCAATCATTGTGGTATGTTAGCCAGGGCGCCATTCATTTTCAGTCGCGGTCCGGGCAGCGATCATCCCCGATCAGGTCGAGTGCCCAAGTGATAAAGTCTTCAAAGTCGACTGGGACGTGAAAGCTCGTGAACTCACAAAAATGCGCTTTGTCCGCATGACATAGCCCATCATCTCGCCGACATCACCGAACATCTTCCCTGCCGCATCGCGGTTGTAAGGAATGCTCGCCAGCGGCTTGGGCAGGATGGCTCGGTACCCCGCATAGAGGCCCACGAGGACGATGGCAAGGAGCAGCGTGCTGTTCAGCGACGAGATGGCGGCACCCATTGTCGGTGTTTTGACTAGTATGATGCATTCAACTCTTAGTCACGAAGAAAGAAAGCAAAAGACAAAAAAGACAAAAACAGCCACAGCACGCTTTAGACGAGAGAGGAAGATGGATCACGGGTGGAATCATACAATCGCACAACGTTGGAACAGTGCTTTTGCTTGAGGCTGTTGGCCAATCAAGGTCGGTTAGCTGGCAAGATGATAAGCTAGGAAGCTTGTACATGCGACCGAGGTCCAAGCATCCGTGGCAAACAGAACGGAAAATCGGGACGCAGACTCGGTCCCATCTGGGCTCCGGGACAATCCAATCAACATACGGTAGTAGCAACGGACCGATCCGTATCTAAGGTATCTAGCCATACTCAGGGGCCGGATTAGCAATTGCAACTAGGCTTCCGCATACGGGCTTGTCTGGCTGAGCGTTCTGTAGATTTTTGCCAGTTTCGGGAATGGCTCAATTCCTTTCAATGCCCCGCCGCTCTATTGCCAATCTCGCCGCTGCAGCCGCTCCTCGGTTCTAGCTGCCAACGACCTGAAGACAGACATGGACCGACTGCACCGGCTGTTCCACCCGGAGAGCCTAGGGTGGGGGTGGCCCGCTGGACGTGCGTTTGATACAGGCTGGCAGCGGGTCTGGCCCCGGTTATACGGGGTCGAGTCATTGGAGGTTGGCAACCACCCCAGACCTGGGCCTCAGGAGTCAGGCCATTAACCCCTGCGGCCTCTAAGGACCCAGGCACCTTGGGACTTGGTGCGAGGGATCTTCCCTGCCAATGGGGCTGTAGGTTGGTTGTCAGCAATTTTGGGGGATGGGGCAGCATTGTGATTAGTCATTTTACTCCTCCTACTTTTCAGCTCTTTCAGGCTGCGATCGGCGGAAGAAGCAAATGTCGTTACAGATAGTCAAGGTCTGTGGCTGAACTGGGCAAGATTTTCTGTGTTTCTCTGTTTCTGTTAAGGGGTGAAATACTACCTTGCGTCGAGTCCTTGACCAACCTCCCAAGCCTCCCCCGCCAGGAACGAGACCGTGATGGTGCAGCAAAATCTTCTCATGCTTGAGGCAGACAAGGGACAGGGAGAAGAAGTGAGACCGTGCAAGAGGTAGGGTAGAGAGGGGAAAGAGAAGAGAATAAGAACCCTCAACCCCAGAGCGAGGTTGCCTATTGCTTGTGTCAGGTTGTGGTTTGTAAATTGCCAGACGCTTGAGTGTCTCTTGTCATCCTTGCCGCCGTTCTTTTGCAGGGCATGTTATAAAACACGAGTCGAAAGTCGAGCAGGTTGATAAGCTGTGAACCCAGGGGAGAGTGGCTGCTGTCGAGTCAAAGCGTTAACCTGCCTACACATCACAAACAGAGGATCCTCCACATTCATTTCATTCCCGCGTCACTCATTGCAGCATTCTTTCAATATGGCGGATGACAATGGCCCCCCGATGACCATCACCATGGTGGTGTGCACTATTATCACCTTCATCTTTATGGCCCTCAGGTTCTACTGCAAGCAAGCCCTTAGCACCAAAGTCGGGCTTGACGATCTGGTTCTAGCCTTTTCTTGGGTAAGTCTGTCTCAGATTTCCTCAACCCCCCTACGTGGTAGTACGCCATAGTCGGCTGTTCCTCTAGCGTCAACCCACTCTTGCCTGACAACTGTTTGCTTCCGACTTCGAATTTGCAGATCCTCTTTCTTGTCTTCAATATCCTCTCGATAATCGCCACCAGATACGGCCTAGGCAAGAAGATGGCCGACCTCGATCTCACATTGATGCCCCAGCTCTTGCACCTGTTGCCCATTGGCCAGTTCTTCGCAGTCCTTGCCGTGGCCGTGTCCAAGTCCTCCTTCATTCTCACACTGCTGCGACTTGTCACCCAGCCCTGGCAGAAGGCGGCGCTCTGGTTCATGTTGGCCACCATCAACGCCTCCATGCTGTCTATCTCCATTGTGCAGTTCTTCCAGTGCTCTATCCCGCCGACCCCTGGCTGCGTCGCCGGGGACCACGTCATCGGCCTCGGTGTCTTCTCCGCGGGATACTCGGCCGTCATGGATCTGATTCTCACGGCGTTCCCGTGTCTCGTGATCTGGAAGCTCCAGATGCAGACAAAGGAGAAGGCCGGTGTCATCGTCTCCATGAGCCTTGGTGTGATGTAAGTTCCTAGGTCTCACAATGTCATAACTTACCTTAGTCTCCCGTCTGTGCGCCGTTCAGTGTGTCTAGGTGTTGGCGGCCCCTTG
This sequence comes from Pseudohalonectria lignicola, assembly GCA_003049395.1. Taxonomy (NCBI): domain Eukaryota; kingdom Fungi; phylum Ascomycota; class Sordariomycetes; order Magnaporthales; family Ophioceraceae; genus Pseudohalonectria; species Pseudohalonectria lignicola. The sequence continues at coordinate 107,678 of PYSP01000040.1, forward strand.
GGATCGACCACTAACCCTGAGTTCCAAATTCTTTAGCGCCGGCGTAGTTGGCATCTACAAGACCACCACCATTCCTTTCGTCTCCCGGAGCACGGACTTCACCCACGGCACCGCCATCGTGCTCATCTGGCTGGTGGCAGAGGTGACGGCCACCATTGTCGCTGCCTCGATCCCCTTCTTCCGGCCTCTTCTCCGCCGCGCCTCCAGCGCCAAGGCCAGCAAAGACTCGTACGGCATGAGCCGCATGGGGAACCGCAGCCAGGGCCACAAGCTCGGGAGCGTGGCCGACGTCAAGGCCGGCTATCCACATCATCAGGACTACAACAGCGACAAGGACATCCTTCCTCCCAGCAGCAGTAGCAACAATAACAACGAAAGCGGCATGAAGTTCGACTCCGATGCTACCAACAAACGCAACTCTAAGTTCATCGTCCGGAAGACCAACGTCACGGTAGAGTATGATGATTGCTCCGCTGAGGAGGGTACAGTGGGACTGGGAGACCTACCGAAGCATGGCCAGACACGCAGGGATATGTTCTGAAGGTCTTTGAACTCCTTTCAGATCCCAACTGCCTCACTCAGTAGCAAGCATAGGCAATCGGGTGGGACTGCGGACAGCCTCTTGGTCTCTGAGATAATTATCTGGGCAAGTTGAATGCCTACGTAGGCATTCGCACTACTTACTGCTTACCACGACTGTGTGCAAAGATGCAAGGTGAGCAGATATGTGGGTATTTGCTTGGATGACAATTTATGTACCTATAATTAATAGTTCCTGGAGAAATCAAATACTATCGCTCAGCCCGCAATATCCCGTATTTATCCTATGGCTAACATCTCTTCCCTAGTTGGCTTTTGAGGAACCAGCAGCCCAGCAGTCCTCGCGCTGTTTTTCTGAAGAGAAGCTCGCTTCTATGTCAAGATAATCATACCGCAACTATGCTGCTACTATGCATATCTGTCTGTATCCCTACGGGCGCGGTTAAGCGGCAGAAGTTCAATTACTCTTTGGTTCATCCATCTCCACTGATAACGTCCGTATCCAGGGGTATGCGGAGACCCAACGCACTCTCCCTTTTTCGCAGGAGGCACTTCCTGCCGTCTGACTGCACTCAAAAGGATATTAATTTGAACTCTTTAGTTGCTATCACGGAATGCGGATAGTGTCCCCTCAAGGATTTGTTAGTACGGACGAAGGACCGGAGTCTAGGCACTGACATCAGCCATGGCAGACATGTCAAGCTAGAGCCCGGCACTGTTCAGTTCATTAGAGAGAATAGGGTAAAATCGGCAGGTCGTGTAAAACGGGGCTGGGCTGAAGCCTGAACCTGGTCCGTTATTTAACAACTGGTCTAGCTAACGGGCTTTTTTGGTTATGATCGGCGGGTAAGTAATGTGACATCCATTTCACCGTTACGGTACGGCCCCTCCCTTCGGACTCATCTTTGGGGGCAGGGTTTCAATGTTCCCACAAGGCCACAACGGCCAAGTGGAGAGTGCTATGGATCCAAGTACAACCACTCTCTTCTCTCAAATTTTTCTCGCTCGCACAGTTGCACCTGGATCCTCTTCCGGCTTAGGACCCGGAGGGATATTCCCTCTTTTTCCACCCACTGTGTAACTCCCGAGGAGTTATCAGCCAAGGGTGATCAGGTACAGCAACAGTTCCTGAGCCAACCTCGTCAAATACGACCTTGCTGAAACTAGGAGGAAGAGCACCAAGGATGGAAAAGGTTTTCGACTCTTAGGATCTACAGCCGTGTACCTCGGATTCGGGAAAGCTGTGGGATTCAGTTATCAGGACCAGCCAGGTCCAGGATAGATCAGTGACAATCCAGCGAGAGGGGAGATGGTTAACGTCCTGCCACTTTAGCGTACGTAATAGGTGATGATCATGGTACGTATCATGAACGTGACCAGTGACCGCCGCTTCTTTCTTCACCCCCCACCCACCCCCTTTTTGAGGCCAGGAGCTGTACCAAGTACAACGAAAAGCCACCAACATGTAATGGGTCTTCTACTGTTAGAGCAGAGAGATATGGGCCAGTTGGGTCAAATCTCGTTAGTTCGGATGCCCCTCTCTTGAGCGGTCTGCGATGCGCGGAACCTGCCCGGCTTCGGGGGGAGGACCCGGTGGAATCTCAGCGGGCGCTAACAACGGTCGGAGAACAAGACTGAGATTCACCCATCAGGAAACACATACAACAACGGCCGAGCTCTCTTACTCTCTTTCTGTCTTGCAGTCTCGGAGTTTGATCGTAGCAGACTTGTACGTGGCCCCAAGGTCCCAAGCAAGCTCGGATATCCCAAGATGCTTATGAAAAACACTACCATCGAGTTGCCCCCTCTGGAATCAGACTGGAGATGGCCTCGAATCATCAGCCCCTACCTGCCAGATGTTGAGCAGGAATGTCTCGAATGGAGCGCCAGCTTCGGGGCCTTCGACCCCAAGACACAAAGGCTGGTGCACGACAAAGGCAAACTGAGTGAGTCCCTCGATACGCAGAAAAGGTTTCATCAGTTCCGCAGTTCGACATGCTGACTGGGCTGAACAGACCTTCTGGCCGGGATGTGCTATGCCCGTATGACAAAAGGTTGGTTGTTGTCTTCGCTGGTTTGGACTGCCATATCCAATGATCAAGATTGGCTGGACGATGGTTTCTTGCTGTTAACAACTCCACTCTGATTACAGAGCAGGTGCGAACCGGCTGCGACCTCATGCACTTGTTCTTCATGTTTGACGAGCATTCAGACAAGTCATCACCAGAGGAGGTCTGGGAGCAGGCACGGATCCAGATGGATGCATTAGTCTTTCCCAACAAGGCCCGGCCACAAGGCGAATGGGTCGGGGGCGAGTTCACACGGCAGTAAGCACGGCACATTCTGTCCCACAGCCCCTCAGTCTCTCTGGATTTGAAGCAACAGCTGACGCGCTCCTGACCCTCCCTATATCAACAGGTTCTGGCTCCGCATGCCAAAGAACGCCACCGCGACATTCCGCCGCCGCTTCCTTGACACATGGCTGGCTTACGTCGAGTCCGTGGCGCGGCAGGCTGACCACCGATCCAAGTCCCACATTCTTGACCTCGAGAACTACTTCCCCCTGCGCCGTAATACCTCAGGGGCGCCATCCACCATTGCGCTCTACGAGATCGACATGGACATTCCCGACGATGTCAGGGAGCATCCGATCCTGCGGGAGCTCGAAAAACTCGCCGTCGACCTGATCGTCATCGCCAACGACCTACTGTCGTACAACAAGGAGCAGGCTGTAGGTGACGACGAGCACAACATTGTCACCGTGATAGCGATGCAGTTCGGGCTGGATGTGCAGCAGGCCATCGACAAGGCAGGATCGCTGAGCAGGGAGAAGATGGAGAGGTTCTACGAGCTGTACGGGCGGCTGCCACGGTGGATCGGCCCTGTCGACCTCGATGTGCAGAGGCTCGTAGACGGCATGGCGCAGTGTGTGAGCGGAGTCATGCACTGGAGCTACGAGAGTGAGCGGTACTTTGGCACCCGCGGACTCGAGGTGAAGGAAACCCGTGCGCTGCATCTCTTGCCGAAACTCAGAGCGGATGGGGCTCAAGGCGTTCTCGGCCCCATGCCTGTCGATGGCACAAAACTTTAGCTTGGAATTAGTGCAGATGAACTAGACTAGAAAAACACGTACGTAGACAGACCAATAGAGATCACATTACTGTGCTGAGATGGCAGATTTGTACGACATTATGCTATTCATGCTTTCCCTCCTACCGGAGTAGATTAGCAGTGGATGGGGTTGGTGGAGGGAGGATGTCATCTAACACGGCGTGCTTCAGATACAAAGATTGGCTTCCAACCTATGTGACGAGCGAGACGAGAATGAATCGGGAGTTGCTAATACACGCCTATCTACACGACGTAGTCGGTTGTCCGGATTTAGACTGCCGTTAGATGAAGACTTACCCCTTTCACGCTAACTTCCGCAAATGCCGATATGTACGCTGCACGGATATAGGAAAAGTCGAGAAAATTCCCTCGGGGAAAAGCCCCCGGTCTTCAAAGCCAACCTCTCATCCCTGTAGCTTGGTGGCAGTCTGATTGGACAATACCCCTGGTCCTGTGCCAATCTTCCCAAGCACCTTCCACCCTTGGTTCTGGAAATGATCCTCCCAGTATCGGGCTCAGGGGTAAACAGTGGTTGCGACGAGAAAACTTCAACGTTTCTTCATCACAAAGTCCACTTAAGTGATCAGGGTGGGTTCGTTTAACCTTGTCACTGGGGCAAAAAAAAAAACCGATATACCGAGTACTTATGCCGTACCCATGTACGAACATCCTCAAACTGAGTGGGGAAATTGAAAATTCAGTTACCTTACTGGTCATCACCGATAGCGGCGGTAGGGCGTCCAGAATACACGCGTACTTACTAGTACACTGACCATCGCCTACCATGGACTGGTTGGGTCTAATCAGTTCCAATGGTGAACTGACTGTAATCAATGCGATGGGTCTCCCGCTGCTCTGGGTTTCCCACCACAATGGATCGGCCTCCCAATCGAGCCTGGCCCAGGCACCAACCAGTCCGATGATCTACGCACAGGTATACGCCCAACTGTCGGGTTTCCAACCGGTGTCTGAAGCGTCTTAACGAAGAAAATGATCGGCCATGTAACATGATACCGAGTTTCTGGTAATCAAACTGATGGTCCCGGCGCCCCGCATCTGCATCCATCATGTGTCACGAGGGCGCCCAACGGTAATGTCAGGACTGACTAACAGGATGATCAAGACACGAGAGGTTTAAAAGAGTCTTGAGTAGTCTCTTGGGCGAGGCGTCTCTCTCCCGGCCATCTTACCGCTTGTGCTTCTTCGAAACGTCTACCCGTTTGGCAGTCCAGAAAAATTACCCCATCACTATCCAGGGCCCAAGCACCATGTCCGTCCCGGACAACATCCCCCTCGGCGTGAGCGTCGCAGCAGCGGCCGTACTCTTCCTCGCATACTTCGTCGGCATTGTCATCTATTCTCTCACCCTACACCCGCTCGCCAGTTTCCCCGGCCCAGCTTGGGGAGCCGTGAGCCGCATCCCCTTCTGGATCGCCTGCATCACGGGGAGCCAGGTGAAGTGGATGCACAGGCTTCACCGCCGTTATGGCCCGGTGGTACGGTACAGTCCCAACGACCTGAGCTTCGCCGATGAGGGTGGCCAGACCTGGAAAGCCATCCACGGCCACGAGAAGGGCCAGAGGGAGTATCCCAAGGCCAAGGAGTGGTTTGTGGCGCCTGCCAACGGTTCGTGCCATGCTCTCTTTCCATCCCTTGCCAGTCGTCACTCGCTGCACTGCTGCCACCGTCATCACGGGAATATTAAGGAGTGGATTCTAAACCTCGGATTTCCCCCAATCTAGGCATCTATGGCATCAACAGCGCCGCATCCCACGCGGACCATCGGCGCTTCCGCCATGTCTTCGCGCCGGCCTTCTCGGAGCGGGCGCTGAAGAGCCAGGAGCCACTGTTCGGGCGGCACATCGACCTCCTCATCTCCAAGATGGACGAGGCCGCTGCAGAGGACCGAAACGTGGACATGGTGCAGCTGTACCAGTTCACCACGTTCGACATCATGGGCGACCTCACCTTCGGCCAGCCGCTGGGTCTGCTGCAGAGCAACAGGTACTCCAAATGGGTGGAAGACGTTTTCGACTCCGTGCGGGTCATCCCCATCGCACAGCTCATCCAGCACTACCCACTGCTCAACACCATCTTCCGTCTGCTCGAGCCCAAGGTTGTGAAGAACATGAAGTACAACCACTTCAGGCACTCGGTTGATCGTGTGAATATGCGGCTTGAAAAGGGCTCCGATGAGCCTGATATCTGGAACCTGGTGCAGTCTGTGCAGGACGACCAGAAGCTTAGTCTTGAGGAGATGTACTGCCACGCCGATGTGTTCATGCTTGCTGGCAGTGAGACGACAGGTTAGTTTCTCTATTGCTCACATCCTAATATGCTTCACCATACCTTTGACGAATCAGAACCCCGAATTAGAACCCAACCACTGACTTTCGCCACGGGCAAACCCAGGCACCGCCATGTCCGGCTTCACCTATTACCTCCTCACCAACCCGGATAAGCTCGCCCTCCTGACCAGGGAGGTCCGGGCCAGGTTCGGGACGGAGGACGACATCACCATGGAGTCCACCGCCCCGCTCAGGTACCTGAACGCGTGCATCTACGAGTCCCTCCGCCTCTACCCGCCCGTCCCCGTCGGCGTGCCCCGCGTCGTGCCCGGTCCCGGTCGCAACGTCCTCGGCAGGTGGGTCGAGGGCGGCACGCGCGTGTCGGTGCACCACTACGCGACCTGCCGGAGCCCGGCCAACTTTGTGGACCCGGACGCCTTCGCGCCGGAGCGCTGGATCGCCGGTGCTGGTGGCGGTGCAGCAGGAGCGGAAGCAGGAGCAGAAGCCGGAGCAGCGGCATACGCCGCCGACCGCCGCGAGGCGCTCCAGCCGTTCGGGCACGGGCCGCGCAACTGCCTGGGCCAGAACATGGCCATGCACGAGATGCGGCTCATCCTGGCGAGGGTCTTCTTCCGGTTCGACCTCGTGCTCTGCGCTGAGAGCGCCGAGTGGGTGGACCAGAGGGCCTTCGTGCTGTGGGAGAAGAAGCCGTTGATTTGCAGGCTTGAACGGAGACGTGATGTCGGGCGCTGAGGTGGGGTTCGGCGCAGGATGGGCCCTTTTGGTGTTGGTAAGAAGGAAGTGAGGGGAAAAGAACGCTCGGTGCGCGGTAGTAGAGACGCGTGTGGATGCAGGCCAGATCCAAGCACGGATGGAGTAGGGATTCCTGTTGAGTAGTGGTACAATTAGAGTAGAGATATGGGCTCAATTTGCCCCAAGAGCAATTGGCGCAAGCCATACACAGCATGCTGCAGCGGAGCGGAGAGGTCCCGCCAGTGTCCCCACAGGGCCCAGAGGGTCATCAACCACTAAGCGCCGCCGCTTGCCCAGTTTTCTCTCGTCCCTACCACTCATGAATCTCAGAACTCTAAACGGGTTTCCGACCTATCGAACAGCCAGACCAGAATCATGATGGGCTAAAACCTTCACAGCACAAAAAACCCGCGATAAACACGCGACCCAACCCACCCGCCGAGCACCAGCAGGCCGGCCCAGTGGCCCCACGCCTTGGCCCGGAGCTCCTTGCCCCCGTGCCTCCACACGACCCAGCCGTCGACGGCGGCGACGACGAGCCCGCACCCGACGAGCAGCGTGACGGCCGTCTCCTGCCCGCACGCCTGCAGCGCGACCAGCGCGAGCCCGTTGGCGACGTCGCGCGCCCCCTTGGCGACGACGAACGGCGAGGGGGAGGCGTCGCCGCGGGGCGGCGCGAGGGGGCCGGTCGGCGGAGACGACGCGGGCTTGGCGTCGGCATTGGCGGCCTTGTCGTCGCTGGCTGCGCGGAGCGGGATGCCGAACAGCGGGTAGGCCGTGTGCGGTGCCGAGATCTGGCGGAGCCCCACCAAGACGCCGAAGGACCCGATCAGGTAGGCTAGCTTGAAGCCTGTCTCCATTGTTGTTTGATGTGAGGGCTGAGATGCGGTTGCTCGCGGGCGTAGTGCGATGGTTAATTTGCCGCTTCGTTTACTGGTGATTCAGATTGAGCTTGTATCCGGGAATGAAATTGCAAGTTGGTTTCAATTTGGCGGAATGATCCAGTTCGAATAGTGCACGGCCACACTCGGGTGGTCCGGGAGACCGGAGGAATGTTGACGTCGATAAGGGGTGCTCCGGGGTGGTGCTTACCTCCCTGCTGCTCCGCACACACTTGCGCTAGCCTGCCGCCGTGTCCATGCCCTCATTGACGGCATTAGATTCTAGCCCTGTGCAACGCTCTAGACTATCTATCCAGTCCTCTCTAGCTGACCCGATCCTCTCCCGATTCTTACTAAGGTTGTATTTGTCGATCGAAGATGTTTTCACGCCAAGATTCGTGGTCAATCGCACAATTGTTTGCATGTGCACTTTTTCACTTATTCGGTGGCCCATTCGTCTGGTCGCAGCAGGCTCGCAGGGCTTTCTCCCCACTCGCTGGAGGTGTGCGGCTGTGCGCAGGAGATTTTGTCAAGAACCCCGCTTCCCAAACCCCATCGTAGTCATACAGCCTGCAGATTATCCGTCGACTTCAACACTTTTCTTCTCAGCTCTGAACCCCACCATCGTGACCGTCCCGAGTAGTTCTTGTGAAGTTCCTGGACTTTCAGGCACGAGGAAATCATCCAACATGGAGCCTCCAACCATCGGCAATGCAATTCAGTCCGCCGACAGAATTATCCGGCTGTGCAAACGTTACATCGAGACCGTCAGGGATGCGCCAACGGACATGCGCGCCATCCTCGTCGACACCTCCACCCTCAAGACCATCCTCGAGACGCTCCAGTTTCTCGTGGGCATGGCGGATAACGGCCACACTTTGCTCTTGGACAGCCTAGCCCAATCCGATGGGCCAATAGATCAATGCCATTGCCACCTAGCGGATCTGGAGGGACTGTTTCCCCCTGAGAGCGTCCAAGGCATTCACCAAGGCAAGCAGCCCGGCGGCAGAGTTTCCAAGAGAGAGAGGGTGAATGCAAGCGTAGCTGCCCTGGCTTGGCCGTTTAAAGAAGGCAGAGCCCGCTCGATCCTGGAGCAATTGAATCGATGCAAGGCAACCATAAGCCTGGCGTTAACCACTGACTCGGTGTATGTACCACCCAGAATTGCGGGCTCTCCGAGAACCTTCAATCACTTTGTTAATTCCCCACCGCTGCCCAAACTAGCCACGACATCAAGGATATCAAATCTACCACTCACGAACTTCGTGTTGCCCTCGACGGTAAGTCCCTCTTGCACCCTTGGATGGGTTTGCGTGTCAGCCGTTGTCAGAGCCTAAAGGATCTGCGTCTGGCCGTATGCAACCCATATTAATACCTGCCCATCGATCTGACAAAAGTTGTCTTATGGCTCGGAGCAGACAGTCAACGGCTTGAGATCTACAAATGGCTCGAGCAAACGGACCCCTCCCTCAGGCATAACATAGCACGCAGTCTGCACACCGAGGGAACCGCCGAATGGATTTTCCGTCACCCAGACTGGAGCTGTTGGCTCCAAGGGCAGCAGAACTGTTTGTGGATCCATGGCATACCTGGAGCCGGCAAGACCTTACTCGCATCCCAGGTCATCGAGTTCCTTGAGGGACACTGCGAGAGTCACAACAGGCAGCCGACCGGGGGTCGCGTGGCTTCCGCCTATTACTACTGCTACTTTGGACACCAGCAGAATGAAGCAGCTCCTTTCCTCCGATGGCTTATAAGCCAGCTCGGCAGAGCACAGGAATCGGTCCCGCCCCAAGCCTATGCAATATTCCGGAGAGGGCGGCAGCCACGTCTGTCGGAGCTACTGGTGTTGCTCGAGGAGGTACTCGAAGGTCTCGATTCAGCTTACGTTGTCATCGATGCCGTCGACGAGAGCGAGACCCGAGAAGACCTGCTCAGAATTCTCCAGACCTTTGCGACCGACAGTCGATTCCACAAGCTCCGGCTACTCGTAACAAGCCGAGGGTATGTTGATATTGAGACGACAATGGAGCGATTCTCGGTTGGAATCTCAATGAGCAACTCGCATCTTGAGAATGATATCAGGAGATGCGTCATGGAAGAGATCGCTAGGCATGCCAAGTTCAGGATGTGGCCTAAACGTCTGCTGGACGAGGTGGTGGACGTGGTGCCCAGAAAGGCGCATGGAATGTTTGTCTAGCCCCGAAACACCTCGTCGTCTAAAATGGCCGACATGGAACCCACTGGGGGTAAAGAATTTAACTAACCTTCTAGTTGACTAGGTTTCGGTGGGCCGTTTGCCAGCTGTTCTGCCTCCAGAAGCTGAGGCACGAGAACTACGTGATCCACGAAGCACTCAAGAACCTCCCGAAAGACCTGGACGAAACCTATGAGCGCATTTTCCTCGCGATCCCAGCGGAAGATGCACAGGCTGTTCACCATGTTCTGCAATGGATATATTTCCATCAGGCATCGTACAGAGGGGGCGTTCCCTCCACCGTTGTTCTCGAGTCTCTCGCGAAATCTCGCCACGCCGACTCCCGCAATCGCCTGTACGACCAAGACGCCCTTCGCGAAATTTGCGGCTGTTTGGTTACAATATCCACCAGCAGACCGTTCCCAGGTCGAAACAATAGGCTCCGTACCCCAGTGTTGTCATTCGCACACTACACAGTCAAAGAATTCCTCGAATCGGATCGCATCTCCAACAACCCTGCCTCAGCCTTCGCCTTGTCACCTATCCTTGCAGGGCGGCCCATCTTGAATCTCATCTTCACTCAAGCACTGAGTCCGCTTTCTAAATTCTGCAGCGGCGATTGCGTTCACAGGGATTGCACGCGGGATGTTGCAGTGGCGAGTTTGAGCAACTACTGCGCCGTGACCGCCCTTGTTCTCCTCTATGAGGGGGATGAATTCTACGAGTTCACAACATGCGACGAGTTAGTGGATATGGCTCTGAAGCTGATGGATCCGTCCCGGACACACTTCCAACATCTCCATCCCGTGGACGCACATATCAACGAGTCCTTCAGGGCGCCCCCTTTCATTATTACTGTGGGCGGGGACAATTTCTACTCGGCCGAAGTAAGCGAATCCACGCCAAGCCGTATAGCCTCGTTGCTCTACCTCCTTTACATGAAGGCCGATATTGCGCTTGCGCAGAGACTTCTTGCATGCGAGCCCACTTGGGAATCCCTTCTTCGCCAGGAGCTGAGCGTCACGGCAGAGATTAGTAGATTTGGAAAGTTTCCCCAGAGGTATTCCTACACGGGGCAGCTTACCAGCTTTATTGCCCTTCTGGACCGATATCACTACCCAGAGTTCATCCTCCTACTATCCTACCTACAGCCATCAGCAGCAGAAGCATCAGCACTCCTGGCGCAGCATATCGGATTTCACGGCTGCGACTCCTGTCAGGAGGAATCATTCTGCGCCGTGCGCGAGTGCCTTGACCGAGGCGCAGACCCCAACGGGAAAGACTTCGGCGTGTCGCCTCTCCAAATCGCCGCCGCATTCTGGGATGCTCCCGGGGTTGAGATGCTTCTGTCCGCAGGTGCAGACCCGAACAACACCGGGTCTTCTTCTCGTCCAGAATGGACGAACCACCCGTCCGTTAAACGTTTCTCCAGGCTTCAGGGATCGAGCCCTCTGCTTATCTGCCGCAGTGAGAGCAAATGGCGCATCGCACGGGGATGGCGCATAGCTTCAGTGGGTGCAAAGGCCAAGGTCGAATCACTATTGCTGGAGTATGGCGCTGTGGAATTAGGCAGTCCGTATGAGGACTCAGAGACAGAATCAGGGGGGTCGGAATTAGACCTGTTGCCAGATTCTTCAGCCTGCAGCGACGAAGATGTACAGGTCCGGATGTGACAGTATCATGTTATTCTCTGCTCTTACGTATTCTTCATTCTGAATATGGTTAAAAGGATAGACTAGGAAATAGTATGCCTTCCATCCGAAACTACAACCTCGAAGCGGGGGGAACAGCAGCCTCGGATGAAGTCACGATGCGAAACTGCGGTGCTCCAACAACTGAAGATATTCTTTCGAGAGGGATAATGCGAAGATATTATTCCATGTCCATTGCTGGCATTTTCACTTGCACATATCATGGTTGAACTAAGCATGAATACCGTAATATAATTAATTAACCCGAGAGGCCAGAGCTGACAAGCCTCCGGTTTGGGCCCTCTGCAAAAGTGCACACCAGTGCAAACAAAAATTTATGCGACCCCGTAATACTTTTATCCGTCCCAGACTCCTAGTGTGTCAATTGATCCTTGCCCTACAGCCTGCAGCTTACGAAGACTACACAATGGTAGTATCTATGCCATGATGCGATGTCATTCTGTACGTACTAACTGGATTGTGTTTTCTAAGTCTTGATGGTTGACACCTGGCTGTATCATTAGGGATGTCTTGTCTATCTGACAACTTGTCTAGGTATCTGAAGCTCTCGGTTGCGGACACACGAATTATTACGGCTTGCTAGGTAGTTAAAGAACATATCGAAAATAAGGATTCTCCTCATCTGTAAGATCCTGGAACGCAAGCTTGTCCCTCTCGGCGTCATCCACACGCAGAGCCGCTTTCCTCTTGTTTGCACGGTGAAGAACGGCGTAGAGGGCTGCCGAGGAGGCGATAGTGATGCAGTAACTGTGAGCCAGAGAGTGCCAGTGGGTCAGCTCCTGGGAACCCGTTGTGCGCAACCCGAACAGGAAGGTATTAGAATCCGATGACTCACAAGATGATGAGGCCGGTCCAGAGCTCGGGATAGTGCTGGCCCTTCGTCTGAGACCTGATGAGCTGGGGCCCCACGATGTTCCCCACGCAGTATGCGACGAAGATGGTGGCCGCCATGAAGCTCTTCTTGGTGTGGCCGGCCACGTTGGACATGCCGATGGTGATAATCAGGCTCACGACGCCGCCGAAGGGGCCGATGATGGTGTACCCCACCACAGGCGCGGCCGCGTGGTACGTCCACTCGCTCTTCCAGATGATGGCGCAGCCGGCGATGACGGGCAGGCAGCAGACGACCAGCATGATGATACGCATGTCAGGGAAGCGGGAGCCCAGCCAGCCCGTCAGGAGGATGACGATCAGGCAGAAGCCGCCTAGCGGGAACTGAAAGACGATCGACTCGAGCGTGCTCCAGCCGAAGGTTGAGACGATCAGGGGGCCGAAGCCACTGACGGCGCCGTTGACGGTGTAGCTGTACACTTTTTGGTCAGTTCTGGGGATCATCACTGGGGTCCGGGGTTGAGGGGATCAAAACCAATGATCTTTGAAAGTTTAGCTTACGCAGTCATCATCATGATGAAGATAAGCCATGTCTTCGGATCTCTCACAGACTCCCGGACCTGGCCCCATTTGATAGTGGTGCACCTGACCCCCGTCTGCCCCTCCCTCAGCCTCTCCACGGCGGCGAACCGCTCCTCCTCGGTCAGGAACCAGGCCGTGACCGCCGAATCCGGGACGGCGAAGCAGAAGAGCCCGAACAGGAAGGTCAGCGCGCCCGCGAGCAGGTAGATGTACTGCCACCGCCTCAGCCCTCCCCCCTCGATCTGGGCGAACCCGTAGTTGAGCGCGCCGCCGATGATGGTCCACCACCCGGTGCTGGAGAACCACCAGGACTGCCGCAGCGCCTGCTCCGGCTGGGTGTAGTGGCCCGACACGATGCACATGAAGGCCGTGGGCACGACGCTCTCCACGAAGCCGAGGGCGAAGCGCTGCGCGTAGAGGCCCCGGTAGGAGGTCGTGGCCGCCGTGAGCATGCAGACGAGGGACCAGAGGATGATCAAGGGCCCCAGGGTGTGGCGGAGGGGGAAGCGCTGGATCAGGAAGGTGAGCGGGTAGAGGCCCGCCAGCATGCCGAAGTAGAAGAGGGAGGTCGCCCAGGAGAGGCGCGAGGTGTCAGTCGTGGGCGGGTTAGTGCTTGTGTCGACCACGCTGAGGGAGAGGTCAGAGGTCATGCCAAAGAGGACGGCTGAGCCGAGGATTGCCTGAGAAGGTGTATCAGTTGTCAACATGCCACGATAGGTAAGAAGGGGGGGATGCAGTAGAAACAGAAATGTGGTATGAGAATTATCATACCTTATCATAGTAGACCAGTCCATCTGAGGAGCGCATAGGTCAGTCGAGTGAAATTTTGGCGCCGCTTGGGAGAAGGCGCCCCCCTAGCTCACGGCTTCGCGCCTTCATGGATGCAGGTCAAAAGGCGAAACTCACATCCGACAGTCATCGCTGGTATCAAGAACCAGTCGATCTTGCGCACGGCTCGCGCCGCCACAGCAGGATCATAGGCGTGGCGCTCCTCGCCGACCATAGCGATGGCTACGTCCATCCCGGAAGCGGAACTGTCAGCACAGGCTTCTGGCTTATGCGGCTCTGCTCTGCCTCCGGCTTCGGCGGCGCGGCCGATCGGGGAAGTCGAGGCTTTTTCCTGCTGCTCTGCCATCTTGTCTTCCCGTCGGTTCTAGCAGGAATTAAACGATGAGCAGGTAAATGTAGCAGCACTATTACTGGGAATGACCTTGCGACTTTAGTAGAAAGATTCTTTCATGTTATCGATGGTTCGGTGTCTAGTGTCTTCAGAGATTTTTTTCTTTTTGCATCATTGGACCCTGCCGGGATCGGCAGAGGGCAAAAAACCTCAGAGCCATACAAGGCCTAGACCAAACTTCTTACATGACGCTTATGCACAAGGGACTCACTTGATCGTCAATTTCGCGCTACAACTCCGGAGGTGTCCCTTCTACGATTAATGATGTTATTTCTCATGCCAAGGGTTTCCTGGGATCCGGGAAGGTTTCTTCTATTTAATTACTTTGCTATCTTTGCGTGAGCCTGTGAGGTGTTCTTGACAACCCTTATTTCAGGTCCTTTTAGTCCTTAAATGTATAGGAATCTGGCCATGACCACTTGCATATTCGCCTCAGGAGTCATTTCCTTTTCAGTCTTCTCCTTATCTCTTGTTAGAAGGCATAGGCGACCTGGACACTACAAGTCTCTTGGGGAATACATGGATATTCGCTTGGGCTAACGAACTAACGAAGCAATCTTCAGATGGACAGCAGAATATCGGATTAAGGGTCAAAGAGTTATCTAAAAGCAAGTATTTAGGGGAGTCTCGACAAGCGGAGGCGAGACTCCAAAACAGCAAAATAATGAAGTGCCTAAAGCTCAGCAGCGGGTATCTCCCATCTGACATTTCTGCAATGGATAGGTAATGATAATAGCCGCTTCACTAAGGGACAAAACTGGCGGCTAACAACCACACAGTAGCCGCCAAGCCACGGCATCCTCAAGGTAATTAACTGCAGCAAACCCGACCTGGTGGTCGCAAGCCGCTCCCTTCTCCACACACCACCGCCGGCCTCGATTTCTTTTTTTACTGGTGGTACTGCTGCTGCTGCTGCTGCACCGTTTGGACGTACCCCTGCTGGTACTGCTGCTGCGGGACCTGGGGCTGGCCTGGTTGCTGCTGGTACACGGCGGGCTGGTCCTGGTACGGCTGCTGCACGGGGACGGGGGCCATCTCCACGCTGCTGAGCGGCTTGCTCTCGGTGACAACGGCCTCTGCGCCGGCGGTGCCGGACGCGGGGGCGTTGGCCTTGTGGTGGTGGACGAGGGAGATGACTGGTTTTGTTTCATTAGCGGGTTCATTCAACGAGATTTCTCATTCAAGCCCTTCCCCTATTTTCTCTCTTTCTTCCCCTTTCTCTTTTTTCCTTTCTCCCTTTGAAAGTGTAATTATCTTTTGGAGTTGAAGCACAAGAGGGCTAGAGACGCACTGAAGAAGACAAGCGTGACGACGAAGAGGATCCACTCCAGCGCCCCGAGACCGGCCGCGGCCTTCATGCAGTCGAGCCCCGTCGTGAAAGTCTTGATGTTGCCGCTGATCAGTATGATGGTGCCCACCTCGGCGGCCAGGGCGGCGAAGGAGGAGAGCCAGAAGATGACGGTGAGGATCTCGACAGCACTACAGTGGTGTGGCGGAGAGGAGCGGTATTGTCAGCAGGCCAGCAGAGTGTGCAGTTCGGGGTGGTTTTTTTTAAAGCGGGGCGACACCAGCAGGAGGGAGGCGGACGGAGTTGAGGGTGCGGAGTGAGGGCCACACTCACAGCTGCGCCCAAACGTTGTATGTGATTGGCCATAGCAGGATGCTCAGCGCCAGCCAGCCGACGTGGAGGATCGTCCAGGCGAAGGTAAAGAATGTGATGGCCATGCTAGGGTACTGTTCGACGCGAGGGTGTCAACACAAACGGCGTTGAATTCATGCGCGAGCAAGGACGTGGCCTCGGGGACTCAAGAACTTACAGTGCCGAGGCTCGCGGCCGCGACGGCAGCGATGATGAGGACGAGGAGGGCCATGGCCTGTTGGCGGCGATTTGGGCCTCTGTTAACACGTCCGGCTCATGACATCAACGAGATCGTTGGAGGGACGAAAAAAAGTCTCTGTGGGAGGTTCTCACAAGCTGCACAATCCGAATGATGGCAATCCAATATGGAGTCGGGGGGATGTGCGAGCGGTCCTCGCCATCGTCCCCCTTGAGGTTCCAGAAGTTCTCCTTGAACACAACCATCTTGACTTAACCTTCGCCTGCACTACCTTGAAAATTTAAAGGAGAATTGCCGATCGGAGGAGGACTAGAAAGTGTAGAGGCCGTCTTTAGCTCTCGCGATCGCCTAGATAGGCTTGTGATACTCGAACAATTAGAGAGGCGATTGTCCGAGCAAGTAGGTGGGAACTGGGAGGTGCTTGGTGAGATCCGGTATAAGGGTCGCGTGGCTGGCTGAAATGCGAGGGGGATGACGATAATCCATCCCAGATCGGATCGAAACGGGGAGGGCGGACGCGGACTCTTTTTAAGATGCAAAGCAGAAAACGGCCACCATGCCGCAAGGGGGAATTCTTCTCAACCATCGTACAGCATGCCGAAAACCAACGACCATAGACCAACCAATCCGTTAGTCGAGGCTAAAAATCCGCTAGGCAGAAAGCGAGCCAGCGCCAGATCTCGCATCTGGTGGCTTGCGATGCAGAGGCGCCATTGCCTGGGAGCGAGTCTGGTCCCCTGGCGGTTCTCGAGGCTCAAGAAGTCCCCCATTGGCTCGCTGTTGCAGTGTATTGCTTCAAACGTGAGGTCTGTGGCTCAGACAAATTCGCATCCGGCCTAAAACCCCTGCAAGGCGCGGGATGCCGGGAGTGCTGGATTGCTGGTCTCATCATCTCATGCGACCGACCTCCTTCCGTTGTTCGCTGAGGGGAAGCACTGCGAAGAAGGGAGAGAGGCACTCGGAATTAGACCAATCAGTTTGTGCAATGTGTTGGAACTTGGGGAAGGACTCCATGATAGTAATGGCTGGTTGCGTCTACACTAATTTTGGAACAACGCAACGCCAAGGAAGCACCCTGCCATTCTCTGCGCCCAAGAGTCGGGGTCATGGGCACATAATCCGTACGGATAGGCTGTTGGTTTTTATTGTCGTTTTTTGGTGGAAAACAAGACCGAAAAATGAGATTCTCCATATCCGTACCAGTAGTAAGGTAAGCAAAATGCAACGAGATCCAGATCATCGCCATGGCCGAGGCCCCAGCTTGGAGGCTGGCATGCATGCACGCTCATTTTCTTGTGATAGAGAGCAGAACTTGGTCTCCTGTACCCAGTACTGCGTTCGACGGCCTCCCACTCAAGCCGAATTTCCCAGCTCGGCATGCTGTGCGATATGCCAATGTGACACACCGCCAAGTCGCTCTCCCATGTCCAATACCAAGAAATGAGGCATCGTCGGCCAATTATCCAGGGTCGTGCTATGGGGCATCGTTACAGTGGCCCATCCGAGCGTGCCCGATTGCCGTAAAGGTTAATCTGTAATTACTTCAAGCTGAACCTGTCCGACAATTGGTAGCACATATGGTCAGTTGGGAGGGGGTTCCCGGAAGTCATGGTAAATCACATGGAAGGACACGTGACCATGTACGGGCCAGAGGCCGGTGCCCCTGGGAGGCCAGAGCTTTCGGACCCAATTGCGGTCGCGGAGGGGGATCGGGCAAGAAGGGGATTAAGAGAACAATTCACGCTCAAATATACCGCCCAATTGATTGAATATGGTGCCACCAACTGTCTGACATCTAGTCCCACCTTCGCCCGCGGTCGCTCGCGCGCCCTTCTTAGCGTTCGTTCCGGTCGTTAACTTGCCACTCCCGTTCGTTTGTAATGATTGGCGTGCCTTAATACTGGGTGCTGGGGTGCGCATCGATCGCCTCGGAGCCATCGAATCGGGGCTGGCGTCTCCCGCCGTGATGCCGGGTTTTACCGGTTCCGCCATCTCCGCCGCGCCGCCACGTGTCGGCCGTGGAAAGCGGATGACTTGCTCCGACCCAGGGCGGGCAAACTGAGCGATTGAATGATCGAACGATTAAATGATTGAACGATTGAATGATTGAACGATTCGCAACTTCATTCCGTTGGGAGGGGGGTTCCCGGAAGTCATGATAAATCACATGTAAGGGCACGTGACCGTGTACGGGCCAGAGGCCGGGTGCCCTTTGGAGGCCAGAGTTTTCGGACCCAATTGCGGTCGTGGAGGGGGAGGAGAGACAAGAGAGACATCACAGGACATTCACGCTTAATTATGCTGCCCAATTAATTGAATATGGTGCCACCAGCTGTCTGACATCTATAGCCTACCATCCATAGCCCTGCTAGCATCCACAGATAGACTGAACTCCCCAGGCCTCCAGTCTCCACACTTGATCTATCAGCTATCCCGTCCCATCCAAGAAAACGTCACCAAAGCACAACCAATCACCAAAGCTGTCAATATCCCAGCGCCGACCTTGTCACCCGCAGTGATCTCCTTATACTGACGGGTAGGAGTGTGCCTCAGTCCCGCATTGGGATCACCCTGACTCGTGCCGCCGGTCCCGTTAGTGACGGGAGCAGGTGCGTCCTCGATCAGGAGGCTCATGACAGCCGACATGACATCCATACGTTCCCCAACCCCGCTCGTCAGGTCCAGGGCCGGATCCCTGTACTTGCCCGACGTCCAGTAGTAGCCGCAGGCCCTCCCAGTCGGGGGACCGGTGCAGGTCTTAATGGCCATCTCGGTCGACTTGCGCAGGACGGGGAGGAGCGTCTCCCTGAGGATAGGGGCGATCAGGGTCGACTGAGCTATCCAGCGGTGGATGAAACCCTTGAACATGAGCATGTCGCGCGTGCACGAAGGGTTCGGCTTGTCCTCGCTGGTGCCCTCGCATGCGATCTCAAAGGCGGCCCCGTCCCTGAAAAAGTCGCGTACGATGCCTTCGGACAGCCTCTCAACCGCGTTCTTCCACTTCGCCGCGCCGTTAGTATAATTATACATAAAGGCGGCGCCTTGTAATAGTAGCCCGGCGTTATACGAGAACTGCGCCTTATTAAGGTCGGTGCAGTTCTGCGGAATATGGCCCCCGTCGTAAACGGCGTACGTCTTATTATCGATGTAATAGACCGTGTTAAACATCCAGTCCCAGATGATCTCGGCCCGTTCCGCGTAGGTGTTATTCTGGGTATACCTGGCTAGTCGGGAGCCTAGGTTAAAGAAGCACGCGTTTGCGATGGTGTTCTTATAATCATATCCCTCGTTCAGTTGCGGCACCTGCCATCTCATCCCCCCACCACAGTTAATATCATGCCTCTCCGGCGCCGCCTGTGTTACCCAGACCGCCTGTGCGAGGGCCAGCCACTGCGGCTGGTCCGCTGGAGGGTCGGGGAACTTGGTCTCGGCCGCCAGCATCACCGTCATACCCCAGAATCCCTGGTCGTCGTTACCGAGTGAGGCTCGATGCCTTATCGGCTGGAAGTCCTCGTCCTCCCCCACCTGGTTAAGTATCCCCTCCGACACAATCTTATTATATTGAGAGTCTCCCGTCAGGTGCCAGTAGTCGATCATTGCCCCCATCAGCGCTCCGCCTTGCCACCAGAAGTAATCTCCTTTGTTTTCTGTCGGTGGTCCAGGAAGGATCCCGGCTTCTTTGCCTGTTTCATTTCCAGGGTACATTCGCATCACCTCCCAAGCCAGTTCTGTAGAAGATTTTCTTATTTCCTCTGGATTTTATTAATATCGTGTGATGGCGGAAGGGTTAATGGTGCCAGGAAGGATAGGAATTAGCAATTACATTTTATTTAAAATGATAAGTAGCGGTTACATTTATTTAAAATGATAGGAAGTGAGTGCTGTTAAACCGCGACGTAATCATTACTTGATTATCGCTGCCGCTCGATATCATTTGGGATCGCAAAAGTCCCTTCTAGTCAACGTTCTTACATACCTATTGTGCCAATCTTGTAATTCAAGTCTTGAGCTCCAGAGAAATGGATTATTGATGCGACGACTAGCAGGGTCATACCCCGCCAAAACATCGAGTGACCCATCTTGCGACCGGGGCGAGGGAGGGAAAAGGAGGGGAAAAGAGAAAAAAAAAAAGATGGGAAATCGAGAGAGGGAAAGAAAAAAAAAGAGCGATAATTAACAACCCTTAACAATCGCTCAGTTAATACAGTCTAAAATCGAGTGATGTGTGATGGATAAAACGAAAGACGAATGCTCGAATGAAAGAGCAGAGAGAGAGAGATTCAATCGTGGATGAATGAAAAGAGCAGAGAGAGAGATTCAATCGTGGATGAATGAAAAGAGCAGAGAGGGAAAACGGAATACGCGTACCAAAGCAAATGTCCGTCATATCTTGGCATCGCTTCCTAAGGTGACACTTTGCGACCCTCGTTCCAGGATTAATTTCTCGGCATTATGGCTGTGTCTTGATCCAACCCAATTCTGATCAATCAAGAGTGGATAAGAGACCGTTCTGGTCGCCAGGATGTGCCCATTTAATGATGACAACAATGCCATCAGCCGACAAGGAGAAGACCGGACCCACTGGCTCACTTACGACCCTCAGGATGGAGATCGACAGCATCCTGACACCGAGCCAACACCCGCGGGATGGAGCCGGCTCAGCGAGGCGCGAAACACAGTAGTAACTCTTCTACGAATAGCAAAGAAGGTATTAAGTTTAGTCTCAATGGCTCAGATCCTACTTTTCATTAACCCCGCTTTTATCAGGAGAAAGTGTGGCGTGGGGCTTATCCGCTGGTCTGTGCTTATGTTCCTGTGGGGCGGGCTCAATTTCAAGTGGTTTGAGTCTGAGGAGAGAGAGACAGAGTGTCAGACTGGTGGCACCGTATTCAATCAATTGGTGAGGAGGATATAACCTATGGGCAAGATGGTTGTATTGATCTAGGCCTAATCTGAAGGAGCCTGGAGAAATCGGAGGTAGACCATTATGGGCACCGGAGGGGCGGTCACGTGAGGGACCTGTCACAATTGGGCAGCATAATTAAGCGTGAATTTCCTCTAATGTCTCTCCGGTCTCTGTCCTCTCCAATCCCCCTCCGTTGCCCTTTCCTTGGCTGGACCTCCCTCCTCACATGCTCTTCTCCTTCTTGAAGTACTCGTCGCACTCCCCCAGCCCAAAGACATGACACCTGCACCCCTCGTAACTCGGGCAGCTGTATGATAACAGTTAGCTTCTTTCTCTGTTGGGGGGACGGCGCCCGTGGCAACCACTCACTACTGCGCCGACTCTCCGAGCCAGATGTGCCACGTGTGCTCCAGCAGCCTCCCGCTGGTCATGCTGTCGAGCGGCGTGTTCTGCAGCCACTGCCGCAGCCTGAACCACCAGTGCCTCGGCCTCCTGTGGATCGCCTCGCGACTGGCCGCGAACTGGGCGCAGCAGGGGGCCGCGATCTTCTTAGGCACGTGCTCCCCGGCCTCCTTATCGAGGAACTCGTCCAGCAGGGTGGTCAGCATGGCGTCGCGCCCCACCCCGAGCTTCCCGAATCGGTCGAAGTCGACGCTGTAGTTGGGCAGGCCGATGACGTTCTCGCAACCCGGGAGGCAGCGCGCGCTCGCGAACCCCGCCTTCTGGACGTACGACGCGCGCAGGCTGCGCACCTCCGCGAGGGAGTCCATCTCCTGGTGCCAGGCCTTGTTGTGGGAATGGTGGAAGAAGACCACATCCGGCATCGACTCGTAGTGCGTGATGATGTATGTCAAGTACGCCATAGCCTCGTTGCCCTTGTTGATGGGCACGGCCAGGTCCACCGACAGCGGGGCGTCGGTCACGTAGTTAAAGACTTCCCAGTCCTTGGGCACGGAAGATATCCATGACGTGTCACCCGTCGAGTCCTTGCTCGTGGAGGCTATGACTAGAGCTTTTGTGATTTTCAGCGGGGGCGGCGAGGAAAAAAGGTACCGGACGGTGAACGTCAGTGCGACGGCGAAGAGGAGGGGCCGTACGAGGAACGAGAGGGCGCGCCGTAACTGGCGGCGACTGTACGCTCCCATATTTACGATCGCAATTTCCGATATCAAATCTGAACAGAAGCCTCTGATGCCTTTTCCTGCAAGGCGCAGCAGCGAGTCGGGGAGGAGCAGGTCGAAATCCACAGACTACCTACCGGAGGCAATATCTAAACTATATCCCATGACTTGGAATGGAACATAGCGAGAACTAGGAAGAAACCGAGGAGTAAAATGGATAGTGCAACCCGAGCTCATCATATATGAAGCCCCAGAGGAGATCCAATTTAGCCATCATCAAAGCTGTCCTTACCGACTTCTGCCGAATTGCAGGGCTGATCAGACAGCAGCGCCATCTCGTCTAAAACTCTCCCGTGGTGGCACGGTTTCCTGGTTTAGACCAAACTGGTGGGCTGGGAGTCCCGGATGAGCACTTGCCGACCGTTTATCGCGCGCCGATCGTATGAAGGAAACATTCACGGAATCCAACCCTTCCCTCCAACTATGAGGGATGTAGCGATTGTCAAAAAGCAGGCAGCATCGTGAGATAGAAGCTTACTCTTTCGAGGATGCCTGCTTAGGTTTATTCCAGCCAAATGTAGGACTTCAATATTTAACAATAAGATGTTCGAACAGTTGCGGGAGGAATTGATCTCGCTATCTCCCTCCCGGGTCAACCGAGGGGGGTGATCCCGCTTATGCTGGGGCTGACCTTTTCCGGGAAGCTCACACCCTGAAGCGGGTGGAGCCTTATGGCTGAAGGACCCTGAAAGAACATTGAACCCCGCCCCAAATGCCCATCCTCTTGGGAAGGCCGGAAACCGCCCACCCCCCCTACATAAGCCTCCGCTCACGGAGTCGATATCTTGAGAAACTTGAGGCTGTCGCTATCTCTTCAAAGATCGGAGTCACGGTAGTGTTGTGCCTCCCAAGGTTTCATAATTTCACAAGCGGTTCCTTCAGGCCGGAAGAAGTATGGGTGTGATTCGCAAGTCAACTGTAGCCAGCGTTCTGACAGCAGCGGCCACTCTCGGTTACCTCGGGCGGACAACGACGATCATCCACCCCTTACCGTTCAAGGATCCCGTCTTTTCCTCCCCGTCTACCAAAAGTACAACATCCACAAGAACCCTTCCACCCATGACATCTGTCTGAAACGAATCGCTCTCAACAAGAATACGGCCAGAACTGCTGGAGAATGATGGAGACCTGGTAGTCGAGTTTTGCCGCGGCGTTTGGAGTGGTCTTGGTCAGTCAACAGTCAATGTCTCGCAGCGGGCAGCTTTCCCTCCCCTCTCCTCTCTAAAGCCTACGCGCATCGGACCGGGGGCCTCTTCCTAATCCCCCCTACACCCTCGCCCTCTGCTGACAACTACCATCGTATCTCTTACCATGTAGGCCATGACATCCAACGCCGCATCCTAGCCTACAAATACCGCGGCCCGGAGACAGCGCGCAACCTCTGGACGCGTCATGAGCTGGCGACTTCGACGTACGAACCGGGCACGATAATCACGGACCACTTTGAAGTGGTGGAGAAGACCCCCACGACGATAACGGTGCGGTGCGGCGACTCGCCGCGCAACTATGGGCCGCGGGACTCGGACGACCTCTTCACCTTCGTTGTTCACGTCGACCGCGAGAGGAACTGGGTGGAGCTAGGCCTCAAGAGCGTCTTCTTCATCAGCTCGAAGGAGGTCGAAGGCGACAAAGGGCCGATGGGACCATGGATGGAAGATTTGCATGCATGGTACTCGAGACTCTGGATGGTCACTGGCTCCAGGAGGCTGTTGAAGTGAGGGCGGGCGGCCCGACACACTGATAACCGCTCTGTGGTCCGAGATACAAATTGGGATGAAATCGCTTGCCGCGCTGGGGCGAAAGGGTGCTTCTATATCTACACTGTCTCCAACAGGGACATTAACATCCTTCACGCTCTCCCCACAAAATGGGACGCTCGGTTGATCTTGGCGATTACTGAATCGAACCAATCTACTGCTTCGTCCCCAACGAAGTTATCAAGGAGCCGCCTCACCAGCTCGAGTTGAAGTCGGCCAACCAGAGCTGCCGTCCAAACCCCGACCCGAAGCACACATGCCCATGGGCGGTACAGGAAGTCATCCAGGTGCCTCTCTCTCAGCCTGGCGTTTATGATGTCCCCAGTGGCAGGCGTGATGAGAGCCAGCCCCACCAAGAGCATGCACGCACTCACCCAGCCGAAGTAGTGGGTGTAGAGCGCCCTGAGGACGCCGAGCGCCCAGTGCCCATAGAGGACCATGCCGCAGGGCGCGGCCGGGACGCCGTACGCCACGAGCAGGGCCGCCAGGGGCACGCCGCCGATGCCGCACAGCGCGAAGAGCACCGACATGGTCATGTCGTCCCGCCGCCGCGCCCAGGTGCTCGCGAAGATGAGCACGGCGAGGATGGTCGCGATGACGACGACGATGCCGCGCGAGTCGGCCGGCCCCCCCGCCTCCCCGGAGAGCCTCGGGAGCTGCCCGGTGAGCAGGAGGCCGATGCTGAGCAGGAGGAGCCCCAAGAGGGCGAAGAAGTGCAGGCGCGTCGCCTGCGCCGCGGCGAACAGGGCGGACACGGATATCAGGGACGTGCCGAGGTCCCTGAGCTCGGGGCGCATCTCCTCGATGCACACTAGCTCTGGCAGGTCGTCGTGGTCCACGCGCTGAAGGTCGCTGAACACTGCCAGGCCCAGGATGGCGCAGCCGACGGCGATGTGAATGTAGACAGTCCATCTTGTCGTGAGGTCCAGTGCTTCTAGCAGGGCGTCCTGGATGAAGACAGAGACTGCATGCAGACGAATGTGGAGGGCGTTGATGAAGATGTAGACAATCCTTCGGACTCGGCGCATGATTTGGTTGGCGAAACTGGGCATCTTGGCCTGTACTATTGCAAGCAGCATGCAATGGAACAGCAAGAACCATAGGGTCGGGACTGTGAAGGCGAGGACGATGGGAAACATACTTCGTCTGTGATCGTGATTTGCCGGAAGGGAGAAGAGAATATCGCAGAGCACTGTGGTCGTCCACCTTGCAAAGGGGCAGAATGTATATCTATCACAGCCTTCATAAGTAGGTAAATACGCACCATTGGTATGTATTGAGGGATGTTCAAGAGCTCAGGTCATGTTCCCTTACGCATCGTGATTCCCGAGGCGAAGAAAGCGGCTCTACCTTGACTGCTTGGACCAGTCGTTTATGGCAGAACAGAAGCCGACTAGTATGTTCGCAGCTTTTGACAAATAGTCAGGTGTGGTATCTCCGTCTTCAGCACCGTCCCGGCCGTCATCCCCTTGTCGGTCGACGCATTCAGTAAATTAAGGGAGTGCTGCCAACGTGCTTTCGGCGCCCCTGGCTTTGTGTTTAATGCATTCCAGTGCGCACCGAGCGGCCCAGCTTAACAAAGGATTGACCACAAAAGAAGGGATTAATAAAGAAGTTTGAGGTTAGATGGGTTCCTTTGTGTGCTTAGCAAACGCCCTCGACTCAGTGGGTTGACTTAGTCGGAATTCTCTGTTTATTACTAGATCATGAATGATTAACTTTTGAGCTGTTGTCGATCTTAAAGGGATAAATACCGATGAGGGCTATGAAATAGTATTCATCTCTAAATAGCTGAACAGGACATTTGATGCTCGATTGAGTCTCGTATCCCCCATCTTACGTCGCCGTCGCCGCTGCGTTTCTAGCATTGCTAGTGCGGACGGCTCCATTCGCTAGACATCAACACGCCACCATCGATACTTAACCCTAGTACCACCTTGCTTCGCAGCTAGTGCCGAGGCCTCCTCGACGGATTGCCTACCAACATTTTACCCCGGGAGAGACAGGCAATGGACAGTGAAGCGCCAAATCTACATTACGGAACGGCCTGGGGCATGGCCGCGGACGCCGATATGGCCATCCCCTGGATGCCAGCTGCCTTCCCCAATGATATTCCCGGATACTATTTGCGACCAAGAAGGCCTCGGGTGATTGAGACTCAGCCGTTGAACCTTATAAATCTCAAATTGCTCCCTCTGCAGGAGTACCTTGGGATGGCTGTCCCTACTTCATTTTGGAAAGACGCAGGTGAGGGTGGGAAATCCGTTAATACCTAATTGTGCAGCAGATGGTACGTACCAGAGGCTATCTTGTTGACCCCTTACTTACATGTATCCTTATCCATTACATAGGCTCGGACTCTGGGCAGCTGTGGGGGAACTTGTGCGCCGCCGCCGCGTTTGTTAGCCGCTGGATACTGCTTCTCGTCCCATGGATGGCAGCCCTTGCGCTGACGTTGGGCTGCTGGATTCTGCTCGTCATGGGTGCCCAGAATCAACTGGAACGCCTATTTTGGTTATACGTCGGGATTCTATTCGCTTTCATGGTCCTCAGCCTGCCGTCCGTCCGAGCTATCATCCACACATTCGAGGTCTCTTGGAGGGTGGTTACATGCGTCGAAAAGTGCGGTCGTTCGGTCTGGCAGGTGGTGAGCTTCGCATCCTGGCTCCTCATGCCGGTATGGAAGGCCACATTTGCTGTTGTACTCACCAACGTGTTAAACGTTCGTGTTCTTCGCAGGCAGTATAGTTTCGAGCCTGATGTTTGGGACCCCCTGGTCCACGAGCCCGAGTTTTGAAAGGGAGCATTCCGGGGCTGCAAGATGAGGTGTCACTGGTATCACGAGCCCTTGTCTTGTCAACTAATTGGCCCATCAGAGAGGGGCTCGGGAGATAATGCCAACTACCAAATAACAATAGACAGTCGATCCGGCTCTGTCCGAGGGGACACTGGATGTTTGCACGCTTTTCCCATGTAACCTGCTTCGGGAAACTCAATACAGTCAAGCTATCCACCAGTACATAGATCCCTCAGACTGGCGTGGGGAATTGCCATTGGTACCGTTGATGCTTGGGACAAGCGGGTTGAGGGGCAAAACGTGGGGTTAAGGCTACTCTTTAGGGCACCTTATCGATGCTAAGTTACACGCTTACCGAGTGCGAATCATCAAATCATCTCAATGTGCCTGCGCCCCCACCAGGCATTGGTCCCTTCCAGTTCCCGATCCCTATTCCGAAGCCAGACTTCAAACTGAGTAAATTCAACTTCTACTTTCCCCCGCCATTTGTTTGTCAAGACCCTGATACATCTCTTTGTCGTACAATCAACGTGCCCGTGCTAACACCTCCCCTCCATACCTAGCTTATCATGGTCAACGACAGTGACGTCACCGCAGGCCCCGCAAATGCAGCCACCACAAACGGGGCCGGCAACGGGAAGGATACACTCCCGCCCTACCAAGGTCACCCACTCGGGCCCCTGTCCAGCGAGGAGATAAGCCGCTCCTCCTCCCTAGTCCGGAAGCGTTGGCCCGAAGGGACTCGCTTCCAATTCAAGGTCATCACTTTGCTAGAGCCGGCCAAGGCCCAGCTCATCCCTTACCTCGACGCCGAGCGGAAGGGCCAGTCACCACTGGCGATTGACCGTCGG
The DNA here is from genome assembly GCA_003049395.1 of Pseudohalonectria lignicola. Classification (NCBI taxonomy): domain Eukaryota; kingdom Fungi; phylum Ascomycota; class Sordariomycetes; order Magnaporthales; family Ophioceraceae; genus Pseudohalonectria; species Pseudohalonectria lignicola. The sequence continues at coordinate 135,083 of PYSP01000040.1, forward strand.
AGCCTCGTCGTATACTACATACGAAACACAGACAAGCTGCACGAAGCGGTTGTCAATCTGAACCATGGCGTCGTGGAGAGCAACGTTCTGCTGGGGCCGAACCAGCACGCCAACGGTGACGCCGAGGAGCTGTTCGCGATCGAGAAGGTGCTTCTCGCCGACCCTGACGTCCAGGTTGAGATCGCCAAGCTGAAGCTCCCAGAGGGGACGGTAGTGGTTTACGATCCTTGGATCTATGGTACCCTTGCCCACCCGCGAGTCAAACGCTTGACTCTGATACTCTCGTTCTCCGCTCGTCCAAGACAGACCAGTGGCTGACGGCGTGCTAGGCTCCGATGGCGTAAATGAGGGCAAGTTCAACGACGATAAGCGCTTCTATCAATGCTTCTTATACATGCGGGACCCCAACAACCCCAAAGAGGAAGACAGCTGCCACTACTCCTTCCCTCTCCCCATATCCCCTGTCGTCGACCCCACGACAATGAAGGTTGTCCGCATAGACATCCTGCCGACGGGCCTGGACGAGGAAGTCAAGTCACTCAAGCCGTGGGCGCCCGCTCCGCCGAATGAGTACATCCCCGAGCACCAAACGCTTCGGACCGACCTCAAGCCACTCCGTATCATCCAGCCGGAGGGCGCCTCCTTCCGCGTGTCCAAGTTCTCGGAGATGGGCCACGCCATCGACTGGCAAAAGTGGACCTTCAAAGTGGGCTTCAACCAACGCGAGGGGATGGTCCTGTACGACGTGCACTACGACTCCCGCCCGCTCTTCTACCGCCTCTCCCTCTCCGACATGGCCATCCCTTACGCGGACCCGCGCCACCCCTTCCACAAGAAGGCGGCCTTCGACCTAGGCGACGCCGGGGCAGGCATAATGGCCAACAACCTGGCCCTCGGATGCGACTGCCTGGGGTCGATATACTACATCTCGGGTGTCCTCTCCGACAGCGAGGGGGGGCCCGTCCCGTACCCAAACGTGATATGCGTGCACGAGCAGGACGCGGGCATAGGATGGAAGCACACCAACTACCGGACCAACCGGGCCTGCGTGGTGCGGTCCCGCGAGCTGGTCCTGCAGACCATCCTGACCGTATCCAACTACGAGTACGTGCTCTCCTTCATCTTCAACCTGGCCGGCGACATCACGTACGAGGTGCGCGCGACAGGCATCCTCTCCACCCAGCCCGTGGACCGGGACCTGACGTCGACACCGCACCCCTTCGGCACGGTGGTGCACCCGGGCGTGCTGGCCGCGCACCACCAGCACTTCTTCTCGCTGCGCCTCGACCCCATGGTGGCGGGCCACGGCAACGTGGTCGTCTACGACGAGGCCGTGGCCCTGCCGCGGGACGCGAAGCTGAACCGCCACGGCGTCGGTTACACGGTGCAGACGACGCCCGTCCTGCGCTCGGACGGCTTCGACCTCGCCCCCGGCAAGGCCTTCCGCATCACGAACCCGTCGGTGCGGAACCCGGTCAACGGCGCGGCCGCCTCGTACCGGCTGCACATCCCGCCGATGCAGGGGATCCTCGCCGACGGGGAGTCGTTCCACTTCCGGCGCGCCGAGTTCGCCGACCGCTCCGTCTACGTGACGCGCCACGCCGAGGGGGAGCTCTTCGCGGGCGGCACCTACACGAACCAGTCTCGCGGGGGGCACGGCGTTCGCTCCTGGGCTGGGAGGCGGGACTCGCTCGAGGGCGGGGACCCGGTCGTTTGGGTGCAGTTCGGAATCAACCACCTGCCCCGGGTGGAGGACTTCCCCGTGATGCCGTGCGAGACGCTCAAGGTCGTCATGAGGCCCGTCAACTTCTTCGATAGGAACCCGGCGCTGGACGTGCCGCCCAGCACGCAGGCGGTCAATTGCAGCGTGCCCTTGAATGGCGTCGTCGATGCTCTTGACGTTCCTGCAGCGGTGGTGGTGAACGGGCATGGGCAGACGGACGGGAAGGGTGCTGGTGCTTGTGCTGGGGCTGGGGCTGGGGCTGGGGCTGGGGCTGGGGCTGGGGCTGGTGCTGGCGATGCAGGATTGGCAGATTCAGCGGCAGGGTCGGGGGCGGCGACGCTCGGTGGGGAGAGGGGCCAGCTGAGTGGCTGCTGTGCGAGCCATGGGGCGGCCTGAGAGGGGTCCGGGGTTCTAGACCACTTGGCATTGAGCGATCGTCCAGCGGGCACAGGTCTCCAAGTTCCAGACCCTCTGTGTGCCCTGTCTCTTCTGTCAATTTTGTTTGGGCAAATGGTCAGCGAAAAAATCTTTGTTGAGCTCTTTCCAGTGCGATCTTCAGCTCAGCTGTCTATATTAGCAATAATCCTCCTACCGTCTGCCATTCGATTCGGTTCCTTGTCTATGCCGGATCACACACTACACACTGATTGCCGTGGTTGGGCAGCGAGAGTGTGTGGAACTACGTACGACAACTCGGGAAATTTGATGCGCGTGCATGCTTGTGTAGGTTGACAAGGGTCTGCCACCCATGCCGACAAAGGTCCATGGCCAAAAAGGGAACAAAAAGATACCTACGTAGAAAATATATCGTAAGGCTCCGGATATTGGAGCTAATCATGCGGCCGTAATTTACTGAGGACAAGCTGTGAATGAGCACGGCATTTGTCAAGGATACAATACTAAAGTTGTCTGTCGCTCCCATTGTGCTGAGGACCGGCAGCTTGACAGCCAGGCACCTAGCGCCAATGGAAGCATCAACTAGGGCCATGCATCTAGCCACCCTAAGGGGTTGTGTCCGAATTGATCCTAGGAGACTCCTGGCGCCTACCCAACCCAACCGTGGCCATAGTTGGCGCAGCCACCCGGCTAGATCGGCTACGGGGTGCTTGCACGGCACGGCCTTTCATGGGGCAGGGAGGGGCAACAAACTCTGAGATCCCACAGCCTCGCGTGTGCCGTATTTGGTTTCTCCTCAATCGCTAATTCTTTGAAGCGTTCAAATATAGCTTGCCCTGTTGAAAAAGTCGTAAAAGCCGTGGTTTGAAACACATATTCCCTCCATGCACCCACATATTTTCCTCATGGTTTCAGCGTCGTCCAGCTCTCCGCCGCCAAAGCGCCTACCAGCCAGCTGAGTTGGTATGTTGCCACCACAACCGAGCTGTCTATCGGAGCTGAAGTGGCTAGGTGGTCCCGAACTTGCTGCCAGTGTCACAAGTCGCGATAACACCTCCCTCCATATTTTGGAGGCACCTCTGTAATGGCGCCCTCGAGTGAAGGCGGCTTCTGGGCGACAATTCCTCAACGTTGAGAGCAAAATAATGCCCAACTTTTCCAGCTTTCTCATTAAATCAAAGATCTCAATGAATCAAGGATGTAACCTCCTCCAGCCGACAAGCCTCAGCAATTCCGACCTGTTTTTCCGTCTCTCATACGAGAGCGTCGGAGCAATTCTCGATCGCGACGATGGGATTCTGCCACCGATTTCGTCCCCTTTTGACGCATATCGCCTGATCAATGGGCATTGAGGTTTGTGGGCACAAGGGGCCGAAAGGGGATTCCCATCCATCCCACCAGTTATCTGCTGTCAGCATGGCCTGCAGTCAGCGCCAGGCCTCTTTCAGCCCTGCACGGACTGAGCGTCCAATGAGACCCCTGGCATTGGGGATCCATTGGCCACTTTGAGGGCAGCGCCATTCCGATCATTCGACGCTAGCACTCCACCATAGCATCCCTTTCTCTCAGCCGCAGACCCGGCGCCTCTTCGTCCTTCCTTTCTTGAACTCATCCCTCTCCGCCCTTCCGCACCTTCGCCTGTTCTGCTAGGCCTGTTCGTTGGACCCCGGGCGATTGGCGCCGTGTCGCAAGTCGATCGATAAAATTGCGGGCAGGGTGGATCGGAGGGGGCCTGGGACCTACATAACCCGAAAGGTGCCCAGCCTGCACATGGTAGTTCATGGTAACTCTCGCCCACTTTTGAGCCTCAGCAGACCTCGACCGCATTCTGCTCTACTCTGTCCAAAGTTGTGGCTTCTTCTCGCGGACTCGAGAGTTCTGGCTTGTAAAGCTCCAAAGGGGAGCGATTTCCCGATATCCTGTCTACTTTGCCACTCAATTTCCTGAATTTCCTTTTCATCTCTTCCTCTCTTGGTCTCTTGCTCCTCTCCCCACTTGTGGTTGTGTCGATCACCGGGGAAGGCGCTCAAACCAGCGCTCCCTTCCCCCGCCCGAAAGTATGACCAGCGTACGGGACATCTATCCCTCATGGGACAAGTTGAACTTCACGGCCGATTGCGACGCCTACGGCCAGTGGCTCAGCTCCTACGTACAGCCCAATCGGTTCAACGCGTCGCTCCAACTGGAGGGGAGCCTCCCCTTGGCCGTCAAATATTTCGTATCAGCGCTGCCGAAAGGCTGGAGACACCCGAATGCAGACACGATCACCGTCGGCCAAGGGATCGGCCAGATCGCCCAGTGGTTTGCCGAGTATCAGTACCACACGTACGATGAGGCGAAGGCGGAATACCTGATGGATGTGCAGTTCTATAACAACGTGGTGATGGGCCCAAAGGAGAAATGCGCTTTCGAGTTTTGCAAGGCTATAGGATACACCGGGAACGCTGACCTCTCTGGCATCGGGGTAGGTCTCTCTACCGGCTTCCGGTCTGCCTAGCTAGAGCCCAAGCATTCATGTCCGATGGCACGTGGCATAATTCGTGATGATCCTCTCTCTCTAACACTTCTGTGTTCTCCTCTGCATGCTAGGTCATCGTTTCATACTATGTCGAGTCCATCCTCACCACATTATACCTGGTTGCGTTCACGGTCTGGCAGACGAAGCACTACTACAAACAGAAAGCGATGCGCCAGCCGGTCGGCGGCAAACCCAGGCGGGCAAAGACATTCGCACACACGGCCACGACGCGGCTGCTCGACGCCTTCCGCGGCTCCCTCGACGGCTTTCTGGCCAACGCGATGCTCCTCAGCACGGTCATGCTCATCGCGGCGCTCTACGTGGCCGTTGCCAAGTTCAAGCAGCGTGAGGACTGGTCCAGCGAGCGCGAGGTCATCTCGGGCTCCTTCATCTACGACATCGTGCTCTCCCTCCTCGCCGCGACCTTCTCCGTCTTCCCCGTCATGGTCGTCTACGCGCTGATGCGGCACCCCGAGAAGGGCCAGGAGGGCAATCACCGCAAGTGGCTGCGGCGCGTGATGCTCTTCGTCATGTGGTGCCTCGGCGTGACCGAGGTCTACCTAGCGCCCCGGGGCGAGCTCGATTACGACAACCGCCACACTGGAGAGGAGCAGTTCTTCTGTGACCAGCGAGGGGGCGTGGGGTACTGGCAGGGGCTCAAGGCGTCGCAGTTCCTCGTCGTCGGCGCCCCCTTGCTCTGGATCGTCCTCACCGTCTTCATTCTGACCGGCTTCTGGATCCCCGGGGTCAAGAAGAAGCAGTGGGTCCGCCGCTGGAGGGACGGCTGGCGCCTCACGGTCGCCTGGGTCAACCTGCTCGCCATGTGGGGCCTGCTCGCCTACATCACGATTCTGAGGCGCAACATCCGCAAGGCGGCCGGCTACATCGACCAGGATAGCAAGTGGGGGTTCGGCCAGATCCTGGCGCTGGCCACTTGGGTGCCCGTTGCGGCTGAGTTTATGTACATCCTCTTCTGTAAGTTTTCCTCGGCTGTCAGCCACACGCATGCAAGCACAACACAAGGCGTCCCCTACAGTGTCGAACAGAAAGATGCGAGCAACGGCTGACAAGGCGACCAACCCCTCCCCCCCGCCACAGTCGGACTCGAGGATGGCCTGTCCGGCAACCTCCCGCCCGAATACAAGGCCGTGCTCCGCGAGCAGCCGGGCCTCGAGGTCGTGTCAGACCATTTCCCAACGCCGCCGCCGCCGCCGTCCAACGGCGCGACGCCGGACTACAAGGTCCCGCTGATGGACATGCCCACCCGCGCCGTCTCCTCCACGGCGCCGACCCTGTACGACCAGCACGGCGGCTCCAGGGTGTCGGTGCACTCGCTCGGCCCCGCCCCGGCGGGCTACGACCCGCTCGGAATGCAGTCCCCGCCCATACAGGGGCAGCACTCGCCGTTGCCGGGAGTCTACAACGCGGCAACCGGCGCCTGGCAGGCGCCCTCGGCGCCCGCGCCTACCCAGGCGAACAACCCCTGGGGTGGATGGTGAAGAAGATGGGTTTGCACCACTCAGCTTTCTATTTGGATCACCATTGTCCGAACATTTTCTTGCATCTTTTTCTAGGCTTTTGGATATTGGGAGGGGCGTTTGCTTGTTTCCAATGGGAATCACTTGTATAACACGATTGATGGTCATCAATGGCTGGCTTTGCCTGGATAAATAATTAGCGATGCGCGGATACTGTCTTCCCATATGATTCCACTTCTAGAAATATAATACCCTTTTTCCTCTTTTGTTTCTTTTGTTGTTATTTTTTAACTCCCCCGCGCCGATGTGTTCAGCCTCTTGAGGGTGCAGTTTACGCCGTCGCTCGGCCGGGCAAAATTGACTTGGTCACCCTGCCAGATATGCTAGGAAAGCCTGCATTGGGGTCTACAGACAATAAATTTAACACATCCTTGGCAACACTGGCATACAAGCATTGTCTGGTAAGGCCGTTGGCGCACATGGCCCGCAACACCCGTTGTTTACGTTCCTCTACATGGTGTCAATAGATTTATGAAGCAAGAAATCGGGAAGTAGAAGCCGATATCTCTAGTCTAGCTATAGGTGGGAAGGTGTGAAGGTGAAGGGCTGTGTTGGTGGGGAGAGTGAGGAAGGGTGGAGAGGGAATGTAACCGTTTAGGTCCCCGAAGAGCTCTCAGGATTCGTGGCGTCCCCGAGCGCGGGAGCACCTGGAGCCAAACCGACCACGGAATCCCTCCGCGAAGATGACGGGGCGGCACCGTCGGCTTTCCCCTTGGGCCTCCTGCAGCGCAGGCACGTCCTCCACTGGCCGCGCAGGTTCGGCACCGACAGCGGGCCGGAGCACTCGAGGCACGTCGTCGGCTTGCCCATGGCCTTGAACTCGCCCCTGAGCTTCCGCTCCCTGCTCTCGCGCACGCTCGTCGCCTCCTGCCTGTGCGCCATGCAGCGGGCGTACTGCGGCCGGCGGCTGGTCCGGCGGTGGATGCGCGCCTCGCACACGACGCAGACGCCGCGGGCGCGCCGGTCCTTGTATAGCGCCGAGCCGCGCTTGGGAGTCTCGTCGTCTCGCCCGTCGTCGTCTTCGGACTCTGGCTCCGACTCCGACTGCGGCTCGGGCTCTGGCTCTGGCTCTGCCATCGAGGTCCGAAGCGCTAGTATGGCTGCCTCGGCTGTCGTCTCGACAGCTTTGCCTTTCTCAGACTGATCCTTCTCGTCCGAACGGTTCGATGAGCCGCTGTCGGGTGAGCTGCCCGCTTGCAGCGGCACGGACAGCTCCGGGAGAGGCACTTCCTCTCCCACTTCTTCTCCCGCTTCCTCGCCCAATTCACCGCCATCGCCATCCGCGACCTTAACGGGCCAAATGGCCCATTGGGGAAGAGTCAAGTCGGCTGGGTTGACCGTCGCGGATTCTGGCAGGGGGGCAAAGTTGTACTCGTGGAACGGCCACTGCGGATTCGCTCTCAGCCTCTCCGCTTCTGCTGCGATCCTGTCCCGCTCCGCGTTCAAGTTCTCCGAGGACGGAACATAGCGCAACCAATTAAAGAAGGGATTATCAAAGGGGGGGTCCATGGTTGCGGCGGCGAATTGTCTCCTTTCTTCCTAGAATGTCTTGACGGCACTGATGATACCCGGACTGGAAAAGCTCGGGATATGCCTCGATTTCAGGACATCAGGCTCTACTCCCTGGAAGGCGCTGATAATCTAGCCGTGCCACGGATATCGGTTTGCTGGAAGGGCAGCTTCACATGCGCCGCTCCCACCTGAAAGAAAAGTAAACAGCTAGAAGTCGGTAGAAAATTACAATGTAATTGTTTTCACCCTGACTGCTATTGTCGTTCGCATGCCGAGGTGACAAAGAGATATGTCCCCGGAGAAGAGTTACGGAGACGGCGAAATTATGGATAGGTTCGCTTTGAGAAGATGTATGACAAAGAAAACCCAAGAAGTAATCAAGGACGAATTTGGCTGCCCGTGGCTATCAAGTAGGTAGCTCTGAGGGGGAAGTGGCTACTAAGTAGCGGTGGGGGGGAAGCGGCTGCGAAGTAGCTCTGAAAGGGAAGTGAAGATATGCCAGCCATCGGTCAAAGCCCTCTACCCAAAGCGATATACTTGAGGGGGACAGTACGGACTTCCGAGGATGAAATTGGTGAGCTGTGGTCCAAAGCACGGCGGCCAATCCACATCTGACGGCCCCTGCAATATATTACCAGGCAGATTATGCCATCAGAGCAATATGCTTTAGTTCACTGCACGCCATGGTCAGCACAAAACCCAAAATTGGGGGAATCAGGAATCAAGGACCAGTGACAGGGTTTGCAGAGGGAAAAATAGACAAACCTCTGCACCTGCTCCCCAACCTTCATCACCGGATAAACAACCTCGTCCCCCTCATCCCTCCCCAGATCAAACTGCTGCGCCCTGACCTGCCTCGCCCTCTCCTCCAGAGCGAGGATGGGCCGCAGCTCGAAGTCGGACGAGAGGTGCCAGAAGAAGGTGGAGGAGATGCGGACCAGCGGCCGGCCGGGCGCCTCGACCCTCCTCCTGGCCGCGACCTCGAGCGTCCGCTCGTTGACGACTACCTCGTGGAAGCCGGCCTTGACGAGCCCGCCCGTGAGGTGCTCCATCTGCTTCCCGGCCTGGACGAGCAGGTGCCTACCCTCGGGGATCTGGACCGCGATCCGCCGTCCCGTGTTGCGCGCCCACACGTGCAGGCCCGGGTAGCGAGAGCGGCCGTGGATGGTGAGGAAGTTGAGGTCCGTGTGGAACCCGGCCAGGATCGTGTCCTTCTGCCCGTGTCGGGCCAGGTCCGACGCCGTCGGGGCGAGGAGGTGCGGGCCGTAGCGACCCGCCTCCTTGAACGTCTCGGCTGGGAGGCCCAAGCCGATGGCGGCCATCTCGGCGAGGTCCGTGACGCTGAGGAGTGAGGGAGCGAGACAATTTTAATATGATTATTTCAATTTTGATTCTTCTCCAGCTTCTCCTGAGACGGGGCAACTCGTAATCCTGACACAAACGGATGAGGGAATTCACAAAATGAAACTCACGCATTTTTCATGAACGCCCCCCACTCATCCATCGTCCCCGTCCACCTCTCCCGGATATGCGGCGCCTCGGGGACGACGTTGGGCGCGTTCAGGCCCGGGAATGCGGTCTCGTAAGGGGGCTCCTCGACCACGCGCCAGAAGAAGCGGCATTTTGGGTCCGGGCTGTGGGCCGAGATGTCGAGCGGCCTCTCGGCCGGGTCCAGGCGCTCGATCACGGCGAGGCACGGCTCGTCGACGGCGCACTTGGGCCGCTCCGTGTTCTCGAGCGTCACGCCGACCTGGTAGCCCAGCTCGGGCCGCTCGTCGCGCCTCAGGGCGGACTCGGGCTGCGCGAAGTAGTCCTCCAGCAGGTCGAGGAAGCGCCCGTTGGCCGACTCGGACGCGCGCGAGTCGTGCAGCACCAGCGCCCCGTACGTCACCAGTGCCGAGGCCGCCCTGGCGCACTCCTCCTGCACCGCGGGGGATGCACGGTCCTGGTTGAGGAAGATGTCGAGGTCGATGATGGGGAGGTCCATCTTGGGATAAGCGGGGGGTTGAAGTGTTGGAGAGAGTTTGTACGAATTCCGGAGAGGATCAGCCGGTCAAGTGGTGGACTGGTGGTCAATTAATTCTCTTCACTTCTGAGCTCACTTGCTGAGTTGCATCACCCTTTCATGTGTGTACGCAAGTGAATTTGAAGCTTAGCGACTCCGGTTCAGAGATGGTGGAGCCCAGTGTTTATATTTTGTGTGCTATATTGATGCATACACCTGGCAAGTGGTCAGATAGCCAAGCCACCTAGCTCAAGTTCAGGTGTGTCTGTTTTGGTCACGGAGAGCGGTCGGGGTGGTGGGGCAAGCCAGTCAGCGACCGCGTCTACCCGGCCCCACAGACCCGATAAATGCCGAGACTTTCTGTGATCAAATTGGGTGGCCAGAAGACTAAGACTCCGGCATACTCATGATTAAGTTAGGCAGGAAGGTGTTTAGTTCGAACAGGAAGAGGACATATAAACATTGCGAACCCCTTCTCGGTTACTCTTCAGACTTTCGTTATTCATAAGGTATGCTAGGTTACTCTCGCTAATTAGTGATTATTGGGGTTTCCTTTACCGTGGACAACAGGAAGCAGCTGGACTAGCTTATAGCGTTAGCCATCATAATGTGTATATCCTAGTCAAAGCGATGTCACTGCGTAATTACCTAGCATATATCCTGCCTCTTGTGTTCATTTATTCCATGGCCTCGTGTTGAAGCTCGAATGTCTTCAGCTTCGAAGGGTATTAAGGATTCCCTGAATTATGACTGCGGAGTCATCTAAACCAGAGAGATAATTATTTAAGTGGCAGGACCTAAAGATATCTAGAGGTGACAGGAGAGACGCAGCTGAAAGTATCCGTAGTGGTTATTTACAGTAAGGTATGTAATTAAGTAGATATAGATTAACGTTGTGTTACTGTTTGGTTCTCCCCGACAAATTAATGGTGAATGCTGCCTCGGCCGTGGCCTGGGGAACAGGTCGAATAATTAAAGAGCTGAACCTAAGAGAAGTGCTAATTAAAGAGGCATCGTAGAATCTAGAACACGGAGTGAATTGACGGTGCAGAAGTTTCTTACGCTGTATTTCGCTTATTGAGGTAAGTAGGTAGTAGCCACCTTCCAAGCTGAGTCCCTTGAAATCCCAGTCACTTTTTACTAAGTTTGTAGAACATAGAACAAGTTCAACTTCGGCACCACCCGCACATACAAACGGTACCCCCTAGCCTAGCTCACTTTTTGTTCATGCGGCAACCAGTCACAGGACATTACTTATTCTCTCTTGTTACACTTCTTGTCGAATTTGGAAGAGAAACATACAAACTTGTTTAACAGAATTCTGTATTCCCTAGCCTCAGACCAATTTACGAAGGAGACCGATAATTACTCAGCAGCATACGGTACAAACAGAATCGGCTTTGAATGAGACTCAAAGTGTCTCAATGCCGTCAAAAATTGTGCTTAGCTGAGCCCGTCGCATTGGGCTCTTTGTGAGACGTCAAGATCCTCGGTGAGGTCAGACTGACAAAAATGTCAACAATCATGGGTCCAATATCTCTGTAGAACCTCAACTCACCATTTCCCAGAGACCTCAGCAGAACCGACACAAGACCGCCTCAGCACTCTCCCACTGGAACTTGTCCTCCTAATCCTGAAGAAGTTGCCATACCCATCTGTCGTGGCCGTATCGGAGCCAACGGTTTTCTGCACAGTGTCGTAAGGGATGCCGTTCCAGGTGCCCAGAGACTGACCTTTCTTCTTGAGGCCGAGCTATTCTAACGGTTCAAGAGAAGTAATAAGTTCAGCTGCAGCCACTACACCCAGCTCCTGCCTGGATCTTGCTTCCTAGAGGGGACCATCATCACCTCCCCCAGGGGGATGCCCAGGGCTGCGACTAGAACCTGCGTCGACTGCTTCGTTCATCGCAGTGGCGTCCTGGTGAAGACAGAGGAGGAACAAGCCAAGCGGGTGAAGAATATAGATTTAGGGAAAGGAACCCCTGCCTCTGCCGAAGGGCGGAGACGGGAAGTGAACAGCATGGAAACCCCATCAGAGGGCCAGGCACGCCTAACAAGGGTGACACACGAGTGGCAGACCCTCCAGCGCCAGTGGCGAGAGGAAGCAATCCAACTCTGCGCAGCTCGCAACCTCTACAGGGACAGCCGCCTCAACTGGTGCGCTACGTGCTCTTCCTGCTGACCATGTCGGCGGGACCTCAACCGCGTCCCCCCGTCGCAGTTCGCCTTCTGCCAAGAATGCTTAGAATACAGGGCCAGAGCGGCGGAAGCATACGACAAACACCCCAACCTGGGGTGCGCTGAGGATGATAATGGGGAACGCAGGTGGTGGTACATAGACGAGTGGAGATTCCTGTTCGACCCGCCATCAGGGCTGGCAGGGGTTCACAGTGACGCTGGAGCCGGAACCAGCAGAGTACGTCGATGGCTGGCGAGGCAGGCAAGGCAGGCGAATGCAGTGGCGGGGTGGTGGGAGAGCGCTAGGGGAGTTGCTGAGGCCTGCGGGGGGAGAAGTAGGAAGCGGCGGAATGGGTGTCGCTCTCATTGAATTGGAGCAAGGCGCAGGACAGGCCGCGTAGTCCTATTTGCTCTTTGAAGCTGAAAGAATATAGGTGGAGAGCTTGCTTGGGGAATCTGGGTATCAATATCATCTTGGTCGTCCATCTCCATTTTGCGTCTTCGTGCTCGCCGACCTGGTGAGGGTGACCTCTCTCGTGACCAGGATCTGCCTGTCTGACGCGGGGCTCTCGGACCGCTGGCTTTCCCCCCTCCGCCCCCCAACAGCCCTCACCGACGTGCGCACAACATCCACCGACGGTCGCACCTCCACGGTCGGCGACCCGCTCGGCCACTGGTCCCCCAGCCAGGACTTCCCATCACCCACGGCGGGACCCTTGAACCGGGAAAACCTTGCGACGGTGAACACACCGCGCGGCGGCGCGTTATTCATGCTCGTCGTGGTGAGCTCGATCTCGTCCTCTTCCGGCTGGGGCCTGCTCTTTTTGGTGACCGCCGCCGCGTGGGACTGGGACTTCAGGGCCGACCTCGGCGTAAGGGGTTTGGAGCCCTGAGAGACGGCGCTGGTGGCCTTGGAGAAGGCGCTCCTCATCAGCTGCTTGAGCCACGGAGGGGTATAGTGCGTCGCCAAGGGTCGCATGTGTGGGAGGCAGGCGGTGATGATGTAGGTACCCGTCTCGATTATGGACCAGCCGACGAGCTCGACGGATGCCACTGAAGTGGAGGATGCTTTGGTCAGCTTCACCCTCCCGCAATTGAGCGAGGCCTAGAATCTGGAACGGCGTGCTTGTTCGCCTACTTGTCCTGTCCATAAACGCTGCCGTGCTGAAAAATACCCTGGCACGAATGATCGAGGCGACGATTCCACTGAGCCATGGTCAGTCTTACTGGTTCTTGGGGGCCCCGGGACTCAGGTAGAGGTACAGGTGTTGCTCACAAGCTTGCCACAAGAAAGATCAACGCCAGCGCAATTCTCTTGATTGTGGGCAACTTAAGATGCCAAATCGTCTCCAGCGGCAGTGCCATGATGATCAAGTCCAGCAAGATCCCGGGGATCGACTGGGCGTGGAAGAACATCTGGACGTCGAAGCAGCGCCCGCCACGGATCGTCTTGTCCCACCAAAATGGTAAAGGTGAGCACTGGAAGCAGGCCGCCAGCACGAGAGACAGACTGGTCGCCGCGAGGAGCCCCAGGAGGACGTAGGCGACCTGCCGCTTAGCACCCCTCCAGTTGAAGACGCGGAGGTACAGCGAGACAACAGCCATCTTGGGGAGGGCCACGGAGGTGAAGTACACCATCTCAAATGCGAGGATGCATTTGGCCCACCCGACCAGGGCCTCGGGGTTCTCGAGCTGGACAAACTCGACGTGGCGGCCCACGTCACCGACGTATACCGATGCTGTTGGGTTTTGCGGAGAATTTGTCGGTAAACTTCCCTGACATCGGAAGTAAGGAGGGCGGCCAGAACGTACTAATGCCCACGGCACACATTCCCAAGTTGATCACATATGCCGCCACGATGAACCCATCGTCGAGCTCGAACCCGGGTGCCTGGAACCGCTTGGCGTAGAATCGGAGAGCCAATATCACGCTCGTCAGTGCGATAAATGCGATGGATATACCGATGAGGATCCCGCCCGAGTCCTCGGCTAGGTACTCTCTAGAGATATCAGTTGTTCCTTCGGAGCCGCCTGCTTCCATTGCCGCCTGTCACTTCGGTGCTAAGAGTGACGGCTAGAAAAACAAAAGAAGCAACCGTATATGTCCACTTTGAACCGAACGGGCCAAAAATTCTTAGCTCCGGGAAGACGTGCTATCTTATATGATACTGCTCCGGGGATGCTGATCTGAAAAATGGCCCTGGCCGCCCCGCAGCCGATGAAAAGCCTGGGATCATGGGATATGAGGGACAACTGGCGCTTGGTTAGAGACATGAAGCATTATGCCCAATAATCTTGTCGTTATAATAGAGCAAACTTGCCAGTTACCAGTCGAGAGCGTCTTGTTCGGACGAGGGGAGAAAATGCTAGGGTGAGGATGGGATGTTTCGGTCTTCCGTGCAGTACAGCAGCACAGCAGCACAGAAAGGATATTCCTTGTATTGCGTATCTTCTAGGCCATATGGGTTCTTCTAGAACGAAGATTGATAATTACTTTTAGTGACGAATGAAGATGGGAAGTTTGGAGTGGGCCACCACCGAGGCTGGCTGAGTTTCATGCTTACAGGCAATAGCCATATTGATATTGACCCCTTGCTGCCTTAAAACGGGCTGTGGGTGGAGCGCCGGGAAGGGTTAGGACGCCGTTTTTGTAACAAAAGAAGAGGGTCTGAAAACCACGAGTCAGGGTTATATTATCCAGGGTCTTGATATTGAAACGCCGGTACTTTTTTTTGGAAGTCATGTTGAAGTCTATCAATGGAACGACATCTTTCTCGTGGCGATCTACAAACGATCGCTGCCCGATCACCGAAACGTTCAGCCAGGCTCTATTCCTGCCTTTGACCGTGTCTTCGCACTACTCTGGCTTCTAGTCTACTAGGCTCGTACTACGCAAGCACTTAGCATATTGGTTGGCTCCACTAATCCGAATCTCCTTTCCCATATGGCCCCCCTTCATGTGTTTTAAAATCTGGAAGAGTTCATGCTATATCTGAGTCCTTTTGGTATTCTTGATTACCTGGGTGGGCACCTATGGTTGCTGAATGCTCCCTCGAGTCTCGTTTCCTTTCTTCCAACCTTGAAGGAGAAACCCTTTAGTAATTATCGTGGGCAAGCGTTTTGATAAAGATGATTGACTCGAAGGGGGCCATGCTGTTGAACGGCCGAAGTTTCGAAATGCATGATAGGTCGGTAGGTAGCTAATCATCCGTCCCTTCTTATATCCCCCCAGTGAGTGTTCATATGTTTGGCCGCATATCCGGGGTATTTACCTTCGCTTTTGCAGATTGCGCTCTTGGACACCTTCACTAGGGTTACCTCACATCATTTCCCTGCCGTAAACATAATCGCCTTTTATCCTGAATGGTTTCCAAGTATATAATCCTTGGATATATGGAGGCACGCAGGTATCAAGATCCTCTACCGGGAATGAATTGAGCCCTGGCGTTCCACTTCTAAGACGGCGTTGAATTCATCAGTTAAAACTTTAAGGCTGGTACGGGACATACACTCACTTATATGGGAGGCTCACCTAATCGTATTTCCAGCTTCTGTCCGTCGATTGTGACAGCAGCCCAACCCTGGGTTCCCGAGCGAGACCCCATCACCCCTTCCCCTGTTCACCCGTCCGGCTCGCATGTAAGAATAGACTAGATATCTCACCCCATACCCAATATCCACTATTCATATGTACTCTGTCCGAATATGGGCATGCTGCTGCGCCCAAGTGGTACAAATTCCCTTATATAACCGGCAGGCCGCCTCCAGTTCCCGACTTAGGACAGCATTCTTCCTTGGAGGCAACAGGGAGCCAGCAGGCAAGATGGGCTGGATACTCCAGCTCGCTCCGTCGCCCATTAGATCTACGCCCGGCATGGAGGTAGAAGGCAGTGGCGCCAATAGCGATCTGAGGCAAGACGGGTCCGACTTGCTGTCAGGCAGCGCGGCCGACGGGGCGGACGGCAGTCCCGCCGCGGAGAAGAAAATAAGCATCTAGAATCATAAGTCGCGGTACGAGAGCGCCGCGTTCAAGGAATGGTGCTAGAAGTCATGTGGAAAATGTGAAGGAGAGGCCGTAATCAGGGGTCAATTCCGTGCGTTGTGTTGTGCCTTGGATATCAGACCTTTCCTTTTCCATGCCTACTAATCCCTCTACAAGGTCGCGCTACGGCGACTTAGGTATGCTGCATGATGGGACGTACATGCACTTGTTTTTCTACTACTTCGGGTCTGAATATCTTAGACACACCATTCATGTAGAATAATTAGTACTTACTGATTACTCGAAGTTTGCAGCAGTACCTATTTATATGATGTATGCTATTCGGGATTGTAGGTTCGTCTTACCCTCATGTCCAATAAGGTTCTGATATGTTCTGTTACTACGTAGTAGTCTCCAGGTAGGAGCCGAGCCTGGCGCTAGGCACTTCGCAATCCTTTGTGCTGCCCCGTCGAAACGTAGAATGCGCTATGCCAACTATGAAAATGGCCATTGGGAGAGAGCCCTGGTCTATGGGGTTGTTCGAGGAGTTCGAGACCGTAGAATCTTTAAGCCGGAGGCTCATAGACTCTGGCCGGGCCAGCCATCGCGCCTACGACAATTGCTACACAGTTGAGGTACCTGGCCCGTCCATTCTGCTGCTTCTTTTTATTTTTAGAGGATTGGGGTATTTTCAACTTTCTGGCTCCTCGAGCCCCTTAGATCGGCGGTGTCAGCCCCATTACATCACACATGTACCTGCCTCGTAGGCGTCACCTGACACTAATTCGCTGAGGGGTCGAATGGCAAACAAATTTGTTGAAACTTTTCTGGGTGTGAGGCCGCTTCAGCTTCCCTCGTTCACGAGCTACACAGAAAATCGCATAAATCCATCAAGCCCAAAACCTGTCGAAATGGCTATCGTGCACATAGTAATGTTTTCGTTCGAGCCTCTCGCGACACCCGAGGAAATCGAAGGGGTGAGTCGCCGGCAGGGACGGCTTCCGGACCCTAGGCCTCGCCAACCCCACCCCGCGCTGACTTTGACTATGCTGACTCCCGTTCTCCAGGTTTGCTCCCACATGCTTGCGCTGAAGGACAAATGCATCCACCCTACGACGCAGAAGCCTTACGTCAAGTCTGGGATTGGAGGGAAGGACAACAGTCCGGAAGGCTTGCAGGTGAGTAACAGTTTCCTCTCTTTTCGTCTGTTTATGTTCCATTTAGTTTCTGTGGACCACCCGGAGAGTTTGTGGCGTGATTTGGTTTCCTGTCAAAGGGCGGCAGGGAGCAGCGAAGAACTGACGGTTGCTTTCGCAGAACGACATTTCGCATGCATTCATCAGCGAGTTCGAGAGCGAAGAGGACCGCAAGTACTACCTGGAGCAGGATCCGGCGCATCTCGAGTTCGTGAAGAACCTTTCTGGCGTCGTGGCTAAGGCTCAGGTGGTTGACTTTTCTCCTGGCGTGTTTTGAACCTGCTGGAGCGCTGGAAGAAGCAAGAAAATGGGGTTGTGAGTTGGTCTGGTGGGGTTCTAGTTCAGGCGACGGCTCCCTAGTTCCGTTCGCTTGATTCCCGTCTCGTAGAAGCCCTACGCAGGTGGTGAATCGAGGAGCATGTACCTGGGGATAAATATCACCCACCATGTCTTCTTAAATCGATGGTCCTGTGGTTAACTTCCCATCTCCCCCTACTGCGTAATGCGTAATGGCATTTATCTGATCGGGTATACTTGTAATCCATCCAAGTGCCCCGACAATGGCTGGCATCAGTGATTCAGTGAATGTCTGCCTGGAGCTTTTCCAGGCAGGGTCAAGCTAACGTTGCACCAATCACACTTGGAGGTTACGTCATATGTACTACTTGCCCCACCATGCTTCAGGGGAACGCCATGTGCGTCCAACGCTACGGACAGCCAGACTCAGAGGTACCCTAGTGCAGTGCGAGGACAGCTTCGGTGAGCGGTATCACTACAATCACTCCCTTCAACCTAACTAGAGGATCGTGAGGTTCCTTTCGAGCTTTAGAAAGTCACTCAGATGGCCCTTTGTGGATCACCACTCTGTACATTGAGAATAAAGTTTATTTCCCCAGCGAGTCCTGGTCATAAAGTAGTCCCAGTCACGTGGGATCATTTAAGCTTCCATTGTGTTGTTGCCCGTCACCCCACCATAACTCCACGCTCCAAGCTCTAACAGACTCCAACAGTCCAAACCCAAACACCATCACGCCCAAATAAAACCTGACTGGAGCTTGCTCTCGACCGAAGGCCACGAGTACCGAAGAGGCAGGCAACAAAGAACATAACGCCCTGTTGAAGGGGACATGACCAGGAATTAACCTCACGAACTATCACCTGGCACTATCCTGAGATCGAAAGCACAAGCAAAGCGACCGCCACAACCTCAGTCACCAATCACCATGTCGCAACTGTCACATCCCGCGCAGCCCGTGCAGCCTGTGCAGCCTGCGCAAGCGTCGCAACATTCTCACCCCACCCTCATCAACCTCCCACAACCGCCTTCCAATCCAGACACGCCGTCTGAGGTGCCGTGAGTTGAAGGCGTCCGGAAACTCAATCTCTCCCTGCGCCTGAAGACGTCTCCTGATCTCCTGACTGACTTGCCGTTCGCCCCCTCTTCTCTCCTCGCAGTGGAACACCCACCAGCACAACAACTTCCCTCTCTGCCCTCTCCACGACCGCGATCAAGGACGGCCATCGCGGCCACGCACCGCATACAGGCACCCACCGAGGCCATGGCCACCACCTCTCGACGAGCAGCCTGGAGGCGGAGCGGGCGGACCGCATCTCGCGCCTAGCTGGACTCTCCAACGTCACGGCCCAGCGCGGCGCGGGATTCAGCCCTCAGCAACCCACCAGCGCCGGCGACCAACAGAACGCACAGCAGACGACCCCGACCTCGAGCCAGTTCCCGCTCGGCGTGGCGGCCGGCGCCGGCGGGGGTCCGGCTTCGACGCAGGCCTACTTCGACTCGAACGGGCAGCCCGTTGCGGTGACCAAGATGAGCACTGTCGGCACCGCGTCGGCCACGTCGAGCGGCGATGGTCAGACCCTGGGCGACGGCGACGGCGAGACCGAGGCCGCGGATCAGGACCAGGACCAGGATCAGGACATGCTCCTGGACGAGGATATGCGCAGCATGGACACCAACTTCCGGGGCGGCCCCGAGGCCGACGACTCGGCGAGCGGCTACGGCGGGGCCGGCGGGAGGTCCGCCTCGGGCGTCGACCCCATGGACGAGGACCTGGCCAACCGCTCCGTGGGCGGGTTCGAGGACCACATGAGCGACGACGGGTCGGCCAGCCTGGTCGGCTTCGGCGAGGGCGCCGGCAGCACCGTCTCAGGCCCCATCTACCACCGCCGCCCCGTCCCCGGCACCAGCTCCGCCAGCGCCATGACCATGGCGCGGTGGCAGCTCGAGCGGAGCAGCTCCGGTGTGAGCGACGGCGCCAACAGCGCGGCATCGGTCGGTGGCGTCGGCGTCGGCGCCGGCACGACAGGCGCGCGGCGGGATACAGTGCGGGGCAGCGCCGCCGGCGTCCTATTCCCCGGTGACCGCGACAGCGCCGACACCCCTGTCAGCATGAGCGCCGTCAACGAGCGGCGCGAGGCCCGGCTCGTCGACGGCGTGGCCACGGACGGGGCCGGGCGCGCCGCCGCCGCTGCGGACGACGACGTCTTCGTCGACACCACCACGCGCGGGCCCGTCCCCGTCGCCGTCGCGGCTCCCGCGCCCGCGCCCGCCGGCCAGCCCAACACCAGCGCCATCCGCGAGACGCAGCAGCCGCAGTCACACCAGCAGCAACTGCACCAGCAACTACAGCAACAACTGGGCGGCGGCGGCCAGCAGTCGTCATCGCAGGCGGCAGGATCCCCCGCTACGGCCGCGTCGCGCGAGGCGGCCGAGCGCATCGTCCAGCGCCTGGACGGGGGCGAGGCTGCTGTTGGCGGCTCTGCCCTGGGATCGACCTCGGGCGCGGGGTTGGGACAGTTTTATTTTGAGAAGTAGTGACTCGAGACAAGAGGTGCTCTGCGGGATCCCTGTCTCGTGTTTCCTCTTTTAGTCCTTGTTCGTTTTCTTTTTCTCCCTCTACTCTGCGCTGCCCCTCGTGACCGCCCAGCTTCCCCACGACCGACCTCTCCTTGTTTTCTGAAACGTAATACCAACGCGCCTGGGTCCCGTGCCTAGAGTTGCTGAACGTGTCCATTTCCTCTTGCTCTTCTTTGTTCCCTATTCTCCTATGTTTGCTCTAGTCTACAGATATCCGCGCTCAGGACGCTTACCCTAAAGATGGTCGCACCCGTCTCCTCGGGACGGTTGGTTATGAGGAGAGTAGTTCGAGAATCAGTCTCGTTGGTTGTCTTTTCCTTATTCTTTCCTTATTATCATTTTCTTCTTCTTTATCCCTGGAGCGCCACATTGTCTATCCGAGGGATCACCTAAAGATGTGGGCGGTTGGGAGTGGTCGCCCGCTTTCGGTCAATCATATGCGATTGATCTCTGGGCCACTCCAAAGTCTGTCTTCATGGCAATGAGGGAGAAAAGAGGCCGCTGGTTCTGTCGAGATAGCACGGAACAACGAGGCGCGATCTGGAGTTTGTATGATTAACTGATTAATGGGCTTTCTCTGGCTCTGTCTCATGTTATCATCGGCTGTCTCACGAGGCTTGTGGAAACGAATCAGCCATGACTTCTGCATGCAGCTAGCCGATGCAATGGTCTAATGCAACCAATGTCGCCTGTAGAGATCACATCTCGACATACAAGGCAGAAAAGAAGTTGAATGGATGCCGTCACAGACGTTGTATTATTATTCTTTTAGGGTATCTACCATGAAGCCTTGCGTTGAAAATGTTCGCAATCGTGTAAAAAGGAAATCGCCAGGCCCATATGCAATTAGACTCGCTCGCTCAAATGACACAACTTCTTCATTGCCTGCCTACATCCCTCTTGAACAAATTTGTCTCGGATCCAAAAAAGGGATTTGGTTCGAAGTTAGAGGGCCTGGTCTTAGGTCCGTTCCGCATCTCCTCCTCGTCCGAGGTGAGGTACGACTTGTCATCGACCGGCGGAGCCACCTTGAGGTCGCCGCGGTAGATCTCGATGATGGAGATGAGAGGCAGGAGCAGCATCAGCAGCGAGAGCAGCTGGCCGAAGCTCCAGTCCTTCTCCCCCTGGTCTGAGAGGGTGACGGAGGGGCTCCCAAACGCCTGCGAGAGGAGGCAGACGCGGATGGCGGAGCCGATGGCGATGGCCATCATGAGGAAGGTGCCCACTATCTGGATTATCTTGTAGAAGCGCTGGCCGCGGCTGTGCAGGTACCAGGTGGCGAGGGCGAAGACGACGACGTTGCCGGCGATGACGGCGGCGGTGCCGATGTACATGATGGCCGCGTCCGAGGCCGTGTCGCGGCGGGGCGCCGAGGCGTCCCAGACGCAGGCGATCGGCAGGGTCGGCTCGATGTTGCGGCTCACCCCCTGCAGGACGTACACGCCGTAGACGCAGCTGAGCACGAGGTTGACGAACATGAGGAACTGCCGCAGCCAGCGGAGGACCCAGTCCCTGCGGAAGTCGTGCACGAGGGCGAGCAAGGTCGCGTTGTGCACCGCCATGGAGAGCAGGGAGAGCATCCAGATGAGGAAGAAGTGGTAGGGCACGAGCGAGTCCGACTTGGCCAGCCCCACGCTCTGCAGGCCGATGCCCATCATGATCTGCTGGTCGCTGTAGCTGTTGAGCAGCTTGCGCCGGATCGCGTGCGGCTTGCAGAAGCCGTCCTTGCGCTTGCAGGCGCGGAACTCTTGGAATATGAGCGACGCCGACATCCCGAGCGCGAAGGTAGCTGTAAAGATGAAGGAGAGGATGACCTGTGAGTGGTGGTAGTAGTCGAGGTTAGCATTCTGGCGGTCGTACAAATATTGCGTTTGTATGAAGCGATCCGTGTAGTTGAATGTTGGCCGCAGAACAAACTAATACCGCATTTCACATGGCTATATCCGTATGTAGGTATGTATTCAGGGTCGTGCCGGTTTGGGTTTGGGGGCCTGGCTGTCGTCCTAGCGGTCGTTTAGGGCGATCCGTACCTGGTTGAGGTGTCAACTTACGCCTGTACCAGCTATGCCCGCATTGCTGGCAACGGCTGCTGGAGGTGTGGTGCAGTTTGCAACTCCGAACATGGTGATTTCGGTGTGAGCAGGAGAGCGGGTTAACGGGTATTGGACAAATTCAAACGAAAGTCAAGTGAAAATAGAACAGGGAAAGAACGAGGCTCCGGGCTTGGAGGGAAAGGAAATTTAATTGAAAACTGAAGACCAGCAAAACCAAATTCGGAGGGAAGAAGGAACGAAGGGAACGAGCATGGAAGCAAACAAGCCACAACTGCGAGCATGGCCAGTAATAGCGATCTGCAAGAGGAGGACCCCCTGTATTCGATGACGTTTGTTATTTCCAGCATTGAAGCGCCCGTTAGCCATGGTCCGTGGATCCCTTTAGGGCATGGGTGAAACACGGGCGATCCTCGCCCACCCTTGTCCCTTTGCTCTGCCGGTGGCCTTGGCACAGGGTTGACTGGCTCACGATGACCGCGCCCCTTTGAGACTAAGGGGCTGTGCATCGAGTGAACAAGGAATCTTGAGCTCGCATTTCATTGACATTGTGTGTAATACGCACTCCTTTGTCCACACATTCACCCCAAGGTAAAGGGACGGACGGGGGAGATGCGGTGGCGCGCGTCTACTGTTACTGTCCATCGTCTAAGCTAAGACGATAGAGTCCCTTCCATTTCCATTGAACGAACGCCCACCAAAGAAAATCCGGTGTCCATTTTTGGAACACGTTGGTCCGTCCCTCCCGGAGTTGCCTGATTCTTTTCTACCCCGTACGACGATAGGCGTCCAATTAGTGACTTGAGAGACAAGTTCACGATTCCTGAACTTAGCCCTTTGCCAACAGGTAGATACTTAAGGGCTAGGGCGTATAACGGGAAACATCAATGTTTCAATGTCGCGCCCGATCGGAATGCCGCTTTTGGTGTTAAGGATGAGATAACTAACAACCAACAGACCGCCGGGCAGCTTGCATTTCCGTCGGATTTGTCTGGACGTCCACAGCCATGCTACAGGATCGTGATTGCCTCCCGTCACAGCCAGTCAGCCTACATTACCTATGTCCTCATTTAGACTCTTAGGCTGCCTCATCACCCCTCGTCCGTGGCAGTAGCACAGTGGGAAACTAATTCAGTGCTTCGCACACAAAACGTCCAAGTCCGAGTCATAACCCCTAAAACCTTGAAGAAAACCACTGCCACCAGAACGTGGGGTGCGGTCCCACAATCAACCGTAGTCGGCATCGTCACCATGAGAATGACGCTCACAAGAGGCACATGCCCACCGCCATATCCCGTACAGGGACGACGAAGATCGGGATGTAGAAGATAAAGGGGCGCGCTAATGATGAGTATCGTCGGAAAGGTGAAGCGTGACGCGATCTCGTCCGCTGCCTTTAGCGACCATGTCTCCAACTATACATCATCATAAACACTCAACCCCCACCTCTCCGCCGTCTCCAACCCAAATGTGACCTCAGTAATTAGCTGACAGAAGGGATCAACCTCCTCGGGCCTCGTTAGCTCCACCACCTCCCTGACGTCCATGAGAGCCGGCCCGCCGTCGCCGCCGCGCCGAGCAGCCGGGGGAAGATCGGCGAGGAGACGCCGCCACGCCAGCGATGAGGGCGCGTCCCACAGACCCCTCCAGGTCGTGAAGGGCACGGCGCCCGCGCACTCGGCCACGCCGTCCCGGACGGTGCGGTACGCGTTCTGGGTCAGGTTGGCCAGGGTCCAGGTGCGCCTCAGGCTCTCGGCCACGGCCCACGTGTACCAGAGCCGTTCGTCCTCGTCAACGGCGCTGGTAATAGTGGTGGTGGTGCCGCCGTCGCCACCGCCCGCCGACCGCCCGTTCCCCATCCCCATCATGGGCTGGTGCTGCTGCTGCTCATCGTCCTGCCGCCGCGCCATGGGTGCGTCCCGTAAACCCAGGAGCGGCGGTGGCTGGGTGCTGGACCGGGGGCCGAACCCCAGCAGTGGGGGAGGCAGGGAAGGAGCGCTAGCGATCAGCTCCCGCAACCACCGGGTCATGGTGGGGATGGCGAGCTCGGCGCGGCGGCGCAGGCCCACGTCGCCGTCGAAGAAGCCGATGAACTGGTAGATGTGGAGCGCCTGCACGCGGGCGAGGCGCTCGAACGCGTCGTGCGCGTCGCCGCCGCCGAAGCCGTTCTCGCCCGGTCCCACGGCATTGGCGGCGGCGGCGGCGTCGCCGCCATCATCCATCATGTGCCTCCACTCCTCCGAGTTCCCGCCCTCCCAGTCCCAGTCCCCGCCCCCGGTGGCGCCCCCCCTGATCAGCTTGTCGACCCGCTCGCCAAGGATGTGGCGGACCAGCGGTGAGTTCTGGGGCGTGCGCGCCTGGTACATGGCCAGGCTCGCGTAGGCGTCCTGCACGCACTCGGGCAGGCGGTAGCGGTAAAGCACCCCGTGCACGATGGGGCTCTTCCCCGTGGTGCTGTAGGTGGCGAGCCAGGACTTGAGGGTGTTGATGAAACGGGTCAGCAGCCGACACCGGTTGTGTGTGACCGTTTCCAGCCGCCGAGACTCAAATTGGGTGATCACCCACGTCTCCGGGGCGAGGAACCAGGCAGATTTTGATGGTGTCGTCCTTCCTGCTGGTGGTACTGCTACCATGGGGTCATGTAATGGCATGCCGCCTCCGCCGCCCCCGCCCAGACTTCCCATGTCAAACCCGTCGGGGAGATCAAAGAGGAACCCTAGGTCGGACAGGCCTGCGGTGACGGGATCCGCGGCGACCCCATCGATATTGCTGGTGGTTTGTGAGGGGTGGCGCAGACTGGCTAGTCCGAAACCAGGCTCGTCCTGCTGGAGCACAAAGCTGCTAAGCCTAATGGGCGGGTACACACAGTTGATACCTCTGGATGCACAACGGTGACACGTCGGCTTCTCCTTGCCGCATTTCCGCTTCGATTTTGCACAGGAGTCACATGCTTTAGTCTCCATTATTCGCACTCATATCCATCCCCTGCTAGCTAGCCGGGTCTGCCCCAGTTTGTCTGCTCTGTGAAGAAGAACTGGAGGTTCGGATGGGTACGAATTGTGATAGCTTGGTAATCGAGCTTGTCTTCGTTGTGACTAGTCTCACCGCTGCATCGTCCACGCAATTGCATGAATCAGCTCCTGGTGCTGGTTGGCAATAGCGTGGGGCCGCCAATACTGGGTCCAGTGGGCGCAGGGTGTGCGGGCGCTAACCGTAAATGGATAGCGCCCGTCATCCTGAGCCGATAGTGGCCCCCGAGTTCTATATCCGCCATTTAGACAAGACGAGATCAACAAGCAGTTGCTGACTTGTTGCGGAAGGATCAAGTGAGGCCCCAACGGCGTCCGCAACTCTCCTCGACAGCTTCCGGCGATGCCTTGGTTTGCGGGAAGGATGAATAGTGATTAGAAATGTGAAAGCCAGGTTTGGCCGGACGGGACGGAATGCCTAGGAGCTTCGCATGAAGAGCGGACTCTCTCTTCAGGAGGGTAAGAGAATAAGGGGCATATAAACTTGTAACCTGCCCTCTTCCTATTGAGCTCAGGAGTCTGTCATAACATCGCCCATCACAGTTCCTACTTCCTAGACCCATCGCTCTCAAGCAGTCAAGCGGTTAAGCCCTCGGTCTCTCGCATCACCTCATCACCGACTGGACTATCATTCTGGTAAACCAAACCACATCATCATCATCATCATCATGGATCTTCCCGCTATGGCAAAGATCACGGAGAAAGTCCTGGCGAGTGACTTCACCAGAAACATCCACAAAACCTCCTACCCGGCCATCTCGCCGTCTCGCCCTGAGCTCGGCCAGGAGGGCAAGACCGCCCTTATCACAGGTGGGGGCACGGGAATTGGTAAGGCCATCGCCAAGGCCTTCATTCAGGCCAAGGTCGCCAAAGTCGTCATCATCGGCCGCCGTCCAGACGTCCTCGCCGCTGCCAGGAAGGAGCTGGAGGCCGAGGCGAAGAAGCAGGGAGCCAAAACCTCTATCGTCGATAAGAAGGCCGACGTGACTTCTGATGCCGACATCGAGAAGCTTTGGTCGGACCCTGACGTCGGGCACGTTGATGTGCTCGTGCTAAACTCGGCCAAGTTTTCCGAGCCGGAAGGGCTCCTTGTGTCTGGGGCGTCTGAGATCTGGGCTCAGATGGAAGCCAACGTCAAGGGCCCGTTAGCTATGGCGGAGAAGTTCTACAAGCAGCCAAGGCATGGAAAGGGGGGACCCAAGGCAAGTTACCAACGTCTCTCTTTCCTCGGCTGTCCCAGTTAATTCTACTCGCCTTGGTGATTACATCCATATTTATGATGGATGAACACCATCAGTTCCCGTGATGTGTGCTATTTCTTATGTGTCATGTAACTACTCAGTAATTAATTACTAACAATTGGCTGTTGTCGCTGTCATGCGTCCGATATAGTACCTCGTTAATGTGAGCACTGCATCAATCCACCTGCATGATAAGGCCACGATATCATTCGTCGCCGTCCGCCGGGGCTATATCCTGAGCAAGAACTCTGGAACGCTCGCGATGAAGCTGGTCGCGGCCGACGTCGACCCGGAGGAAATGCAAGTCGTGAGCTACAACCCCGGGCTCATCTACACCCCAGTCTGGGATGGCACCCCCATCACACCTGCCGACCTCCCCTTCGACGACGAGAGCATGCCGGGCAACTTCGCCGTCTGGGCCGCCTCGCCCGAGGCCCGGTTCCTGCACGGCCGCTTCGTCTGGGCCTCTTGGGACGTGGAGGAGCTCGCCAAAGGGGAGATCAGGAAGAGGATCGAGGAGGACTCTGACTATCTCACAGTCAGTGTGGTTGGCCTGAAGGGGAGCATGAAGGCTTGATTGGAATAGATCAAGCCCCGGCTCGGAAGTCGAGCGCTTGGCGGGACTAGGACTAGACATCTTAATGGGCATGTAGGGTTCAGCCGCTCTTCAGGATTTCAGCCGCCTTAAGTGCGGCTGAATCATAATTACGCCGTCAAGCCCGCACTCCGCAGATATTGGGGATCAAATAAGGAAACACCCTGGTCAGATGAAACGCATGTTTCTCAACTTTCTAAAGCCTATTCAACAGTCTAGCCTTATCTAGCTCTTACGAACAATTATTTATTTTCCTTGCTATTTTCAGTTCGCCCAGAAGACACTCCTGAAAACTGTCTTTTCCTTTGCAAGAATCTACATTTGCTCGTGGAGAATACATTTGACGAAACAATTGGCGTCCTAATTAAAGAATGGGTGGGATTCTAATGAAATTCTAGCCATCCATGAATCCATAATATCGTCACACCCTCCAGAATCTCAGGCAGAAGCGCCGGAGTCGCCGGGACTCGGGAGCCGCCTTTCCTCGCCTTGTGGCCACCCTCCAAACCCATCTCTCAGCCGCTCTGCTTACAGAAGGGATTTAAAGAGGAGGGGAAAAGATAAGTGCGTGGGGATATTATGACGTTCGAAGAACCGTGATATTGAAACTCTGCGACCTGAGAACCGAAAAGAATGACACTTGTGGACCACCCCATCCGCCTCTGGAAAATATATGGTCTTGTGCCCCTGCCTCAATCAAGAATGAACGTAATTACTGATGTAAGTAGCGGAACACCGATGTGGCAGTTTGCTTGCATGGATGCCCTTATGGTGTGGCAGCCCTGCGCAGGACCTGCTAGTCCAATCACGGTTAGGTTAGTGACTTGAGGTTTGCCAAGTGCCATCATCATACGCCGAAGACCTATTTCAGAAGCCACAATAAAAATGGTGTGAACTGCCTGGGCTCATGAGAGCAAACCTCCCCTGTGCTCATGAGGGGGATAGGACGGGCTGACAGCATCTAGGGTCGTAATCGGTCGGTGACCGCGAAAGGTGCTTCGAGAATGTGCCATGTGCTCGAGGAATATGCCTCAGTGGGTGCCGACCAGATTGCCCGACTACTGTGAGTGTGAAAGCTGAGGCCTCTAGGCTCACTCCTTCAGGTAGAACGACGGCGCCGAGACTCCCCGTGGTCGAGGTGCCTCTAGACTGACAGAACCGCGGCTCTTGGCGGAGAATCAGCAGCGCAAAATCATAACACCTGCGGCCGTAATTACCACAGAGAGTCCAGATGGCTGAGAGCCTCGCGAAACCATGGCTCAATGCCAGGCAGATCGTGGACAGAAAGGAGACCAGAGCTCCTACAACGGAGCCAGTCTGCCTATCACAGAAGATTCCAGGATGGTGGCCTGGCGCCACTGGCGGTAGTCCCCTTGGCCCAACCAGAGCGCGGCCAGGAGGAATGATTATAAACCCCCAAAGGCCCATTATGTAGATACTCAACACCTGGAGATATTTCATCATTAATCAACTGTTCGTCACATCACTCGTCTAAAAACATCATTCTTCCAAGAATTAGAGCTTGCAGCCTTGCCGTGTGTGACGAAAGAGCCTCGCACATTAATTAAGCTTACAAATATCGTCGAATACAGTCATTCCCCCTTATTCATTCCTCTCACGCTATTCGCCAATGTTGTCACAACTCCTGATTGGCTGTCGTCATGCAGCAAGTCGCTCGCCCGGGTGTGCCGAATACCTGGAAAGCCCTACATATCCTACTGGACACCTCATGCAGGAGCTGTCCGCAGCTCTGGTCCCGCAGATTCCCCGAGCAGAGGAACAAGTCAAGAGCTTCCTAGATACCGGCAATATCGGGACTCTGGACGAGGCCTTCGCTATTATTAACGATGCTGCTCGCGCAACCACCGACGAGCAACCACAACTTGGACTGATCTTGAGCACCTGTGATATCATTCTAGATATAAAATATGTTCGCACTGCTGAAGCATGCCTCAGAAACCTGAACCTTGCCGTTGCGCTCTTGGAGAGGGCTATACGAGTCACCCCGGCCGGCCCTGAGCACCGACTCCTACTCGCCGCCAGACGAAGCAGCCTCAGCAACTGGCTGGGTCGCTTATCCGAATGGCAAGATGGCCGCGCCAACATCGAGCTCGCTGTCGCCAAAGCCAGGCTCGCCACTGATTTAGTGTCCAAGAGCAGCGACGGCTCTTGCGGCAGTGGCTCCATAGCGGCCGGCATCTGGAACAATTTCGGATACTGGCTTGGAAGGCGATTCGATCATGGGGGCGGAGACCCCATGGATCTGGAGAGCGCAGTAACCGCGAGCAAAGATGCTTGCGAACGGACGGCAGATGACGATCCCCTGTATGCGGCGAGGCAGAACAACCTCGCAGTCCGGCTCATCAGGTGGCACCGGCAGGCTCCGCCAAAAGCACGCGTCCATTCCGACATCACCGCAGCCATTGGCCTCACAGAGTTGGCTCTAAGGCGCCCTGGAGTAATCGGCGCAGACTTTCCCTGCCTTCTCTCTAACCTGGGTAACAACTACCTGGAAGGCCGGATGACAAAAGAGTCGACCCCTGGATCTGAAGATGTCAGCGAAGCACTCGTCGCTTTCAGGAAGGCAGTGGCGCATGCCGGTTCGGCAGAGCCCCCCAACCGCGCGGACTTGCAGCTACGGCTTGGCGAAGGCCTCGGCGCCCTCAAGGCTGTCGACGAGCGGATCCAGCTGAAGGATCTGGAAGACTCGCTCGAGGCATTCCGGGCGGCCCTGGCTAACCCCTGGGCCTGGACTGAGACCCGCATCCTTGCGGCCTACAGAGCTGCGCTCAGCTTGGCCAAGGCGGGGGACTGGTCGGTCTGCTGCCGCCTCCTGGAGGAGGCTGTCGACCTCCTCACACTCCTCCCTACGCCTGCTCTGCATAAGCACCATCATCGGGCGCTGCTAGCTAGTCTCCAAGGTCTCGGCACCGAGGCAGCAGCTGCCGCCCTCGCAGCCGGGAGAGAGCCGTACCGCGCGCTGTGCCTGCTGGAGACGGCCCGCAGCGTGATCCCCATGGGCGGCCCGTCGTCGTCGGCCGACCTCTACGGCACCCTGTCCAGCACCAGCGAAGCAGAGTGCCCCGAGCTGTGGCAGTTCGCCGAAAAGAGATGGCAGCTCGACTCTCTCGTCGGGTGCCTCGCGTTTCCCGACACGCCGTTTGGCCTGGGCCAACGATGGAAGGACCGGGTCGAGAAGGAAGGGGCTCTCTGGGGGGGCTTGCAGGAGCTCGCTAGGAAGATCAGACTCTGCCCGCCAGGTCGCGCGGCGGGCTTTCTCGGGCCTCCTGGCCTCGACGCACTCAGGGCAGAAGCTCGGGAATGCCCCATTGTCGTCCTCAATATCTCAGCTCACCGGAGCGACGCCCTCATCGTCCGGGATTCCGGGGTGACAGCGATTCGGCTCGAGCAGCTGACGTGTGATGCCGCTATCCGAATCAGCAGGGAGCTGCGATCAAGCTCTCAGTCTCGGATCGGCACGGCCCTGGCCTCGCTGTGGGAGGATGCTGCACACCCTATACTTGACGAACTGGGGTTCAAGGACTCCCTGCTCGCGCTCGAGTGCCCCAGAGTGGTATGGGTGCTGCCGGGGATCGCCAGTCTCCTGCCGATGCACGCCGCCGGCAAGCACGTCGCCTGCTCCACTGAGACGGTCATCGACAGGGCCATGTCGTCCTACAGCCCCTCTGTCAAGTCCCTCGCCGAAGGGAGGCTCAAGATACTGGCCACAGCCAGCTCGGCCTTCGGGGCGCTTGCTCCCTTGTTTGTCTCCACGGTGGGCATCGATAGCGTGCAAGACCTCCCCTACATCCCCTGCAACCTGGCCGCAGAGGGCAGGGTTGAGGGGCACAGCAGCAGCGGGCCGAGTGATGAGACTCTCGGGGGGAGAGTGCCTGCTGCTACGGGGAAGCCCAGCGGGGAATTTAGGGTTTACTTCCATCCGCCACTTCTACCTATCCCCTTAACTGCCTCGCCCGACATTGCCACACCATCCTCAGCCCCGGCGCCGATCAGCGAGGCACATCTCGTCAGCGTCGGCCGGCCCCGGGGGCTTCCAGGCCCCACATCGGAGCAGTACGCATCCGGGACGGTCAGGGTTGCGTGTGAGGCACTCCACCGCGACGGACTCTCAGATGGGTTGACGACGCGGCGCGGGCACTATGTAGTCCCGAAGGGGATCGGGGACAGTGAGGCGATTACGGACCGGGAGATTTGCCGCAAACTACACTTCTCCCTGCGAGGTCTGAGGAAACGGCGGTACGAGCTAGGGAATTCAGGGGGGAGCGAGCAGAGAGACCGGCCTGAGCGAGGTAGGGATTTGACTGATATGACATGGGTGGACGAGAATGGCATTGCTATCGAGCAGGGGTCAACGGATCCTTTCTCCTGGGTTGGTTACTTTTACATTATACTGTGATTAGTCACGGTCCAAGCTTGCATGGCACATGGGCCGGGCACTATCAGCTTTTCACCTACATAATTAGTATTTCATTGCGTATCTAGCTAGTCAAGGTAGTTTAACATACATGCAACAGTGTCTGCCACCGTTCTGTATTAATTACCCTAAACCCCCTAGCTCATAATCGAAATCGTCCTTCCTGACAACCTGATTAGAACAAAAAGTCTCATTTACCAGTGTTCCACCAGAAGACCATTTCTAGCAGTACCGATCACCCTACCTAACTCAGACGCATACCAACACTTATCTACCCTTCCTTTAGTCTCCAGTCATCCAATGGGGTCCTTCATACAGTCTTGTGCGCTCTCAGCTCCCACCCTCCAGCCAATAGTCCATCATGCTCACTTGCTCCACTCCAGTCTCCAGCATTAGCTCGCGACACAGCGGAACGTGCGCACCACGATGGACTTGGTCGCCCACTCCTGTATCTCATCAGGCTTCGCATCCTTGAACGGGGACCCAAGTTCGTCGAGCATCCGTTGTAGCGGGTTCAGGCACTCAGTGAGGTCGTCATCCCCTCCCTTAGTGAACACCTCGGCCTCCGGCAAGTCCTTGAGCACCAACGTGTCGAAGCGCGTCGAGAGGGGTGTGAAGATGGCCTTGAGCGTGTCCACGCAGGACTCGGAGTCGGGAGGGAGTTTGTCCGGGACTTTCACTGTAAGGTGAAAGAACACCTCGCCGTGGGCGGACAGCGGCTGTGCGTCGGCATTCCGCGGCCAGGCCTGCGTCACCCCGAAGAGGGGCTGGAGGTCCAGCACACTGAAGTAGACAGATCGGTGCCAGTTGTTCTTCACACGAATGTGGATCCTATCTCCGTCGTTGACGATGAACGGTCCATTCTGCTCTGCCGCGGGCTGCTTGGACTCCCAGGGCGGATTCCAGCCGACGATCTCAAAGACGAAGGGGTTCCCCGTGGGCCAGGTCGTGTCCTCGTTCTCCAATCGCCGGATCTTCTCGTAGAGATTCAGATGCCTGAGCCGGTAAAACAGTGTCTGCCATGCGGATGTTTCCATCGCTGGACACAGAAGTTGGGCCGGCGGTGACACATTGGGGATCGGTTTCCCGTCGCGATCTTGGATCTCGATGATCTCGTTCTTCCCTGAGCCCTCGAGAGACTTGAGTGCTATGAGGAAGTCGAGCGGCGGCGCCCTCGACCCTCGACCTCCTTGCTGCGGCTCGGTGACGAGCTGCATCCACACACTGTCCTCCTTCGGCACCTTCTCAAAGACCCGGCTGAGGTTTTTGATGTGGCCGTCGTCGGTTGTCGGCACGAAGCCGATGCGGGACCGATAGTGTTTGAAGACGCCCCTGAGGATGGCCCTGCAGCCCACCTTGAGCTCGACCGGATATATCACCTTGGTCAGTCTGGCGCTCGAGTGGGTCGCACCGACAGCGCCTTTGTCGACCTTGGCCTCGGCCAGCAACAAACCCAGACCCCCGCCCTCGGCATGGTCAGGGTAAATTCCATACACGGATCCCTCCCGGACGTTTTGCAGAGCCCCGGCATCGAGACCAAGCTCCGTCGTCACCCCGGGGAGAGGAACCGTGCATAATTTATCCACGCGGATGTCGTGACTCGGCTTGATGTCTCTGGTCCCAAAGAACCCTCGGTTGACGGATCCCCCCATCAGTGGGCTCTGCGTGTGACCGTAACTGTTGTGCAGGTTAGCCACTATGGATCTGTACAGGTTCCTCGTGGAGGATGAGGCAGCCCCCGGATCCCTGTTGAGCGAGTCGAGGAGCCAGTGCGTCAAGACACCGTAGTATACCGTCGCGGTAGCCGTGACCGACCGGTCCTCCCGGGCTAGTTCATATGGCGAACAGGCCGCGAGCAGCGCGTATCCGTGCACCTCGGCGAGCCATCCATCAGCATGGCTATTCCCCTCATGGGCAACGCCGTCTTGCTTCATGATCCCGTGTTCGATGAGCTCGTCAACAAATGCGTCCTCAGGCCAGTCATCATCCACCGACTCGTAGATCTTGTGGACGCCACGAATGCCGGTATACTCCCCGTCGTCCCCGGTACTCTCCCCTCCTCTGGTGACACCCCCGGAGTGACAGCAGTCGAGCACGACGGTGACGACCAGATCCTTGCAGACCATCTTCTTGAGGAGCAGCGCGATCTCGACATCTCGGATGTATTTGCCCCCCCTGTTGGCGTCCATCGGGGCGAGCGCCTCGTCGTAGCCTTTATTGCCCTTGAGTTTGGGGAACACCGTGGTGGCCTGCGCGCCGTGACCCGAGAAGTGGATGTACACGAGGTCCCCGCTGTTGGCTTTTTTCAGTGCCCATTTCAGCTTACAGACGATGTTGTCGTACGTCGGGGCATTCGGGCCCCCGAAAACAACGTTGTTGTTTTTTGCCGCGACCACGATGGGATCCTCCTCATCATACGGTACCGAAAGAAGCATTCGGATGTTGTCCACATTCACGGCCACTTGCTTGATGAGATAGTATCTCATCCGGAGGACATCTCTGACAGCACCCCGGAGGCAGCTGTATCTGATAGGCTTGTCGTCCATGTCCTTCTTCTGGCCTTTACCTCCTTCCTCTGGCTCGTCATAGTTGTCCACACCAATGAGGACGGCGAACTTGTTGGGGGTCATCTTAACTTCTTGACTTTGACAGTAATTGATAGACGCCTCAACTCGACCCCGGTATGGCACTCCTGGCCACTTGAAACTTGGGAAACTTTTGGGTTGTTAAGATGATCTTAGAAGTGAGGCCGAGGGTGGGGGTTCTTTTGGTCGTCCGCGGAATCCGATTTCGCTTTACTGTGGTGTATGGAGCGCAAGAAGTGACTCTCACTCCATTGCGGCAAGGAGGGAGGGACAGGTCGGATGAGTCCAAATTATAGGAAGCAGCAAGCAGCCCAAAGAGCCTCGGAGTTCAGAGGTCCAATCGACCACCCGCTAGCCCTCTGACAGTAGCCTAGATACCAATCTACATCGCGTTCTCTCCGTACGATTATACGGTCAATTGTCTCCCCAATTGCCCTCACACATCTTCAGTCTCCCAGAACTCCCCTTCAGAATCGAACGACATAGCCTGACGCCCTGCATATATATACGAAGCGGGGAGACTCCAATCAGAGCCGAAGTCTAACAGTTGACACTCTCAAAGCGGAGTTGCGATTGGAATGGGCTTGAGTGGACTTCATGGCTAATGCACCTTGGGTTGCATACGTCATGAAAAGCCTGCTGCATGGCGACAGTAGGCATGCCGCCTGAGAGACAACAGCCGAAATCATTGGTGAACCACCAGCAAATCAGAGCGGATTCGAGAATGGCCACGTCACCTTTAAGAAAGACGCGGTTGATAAGAGAGCAAGAAAACTCCATGAGGTCGGAGGAGACGCTGACAGACACCGCCCTGGTCGGCAGCAGTTCCAACTTCCAAGCAAGATAAACACATTCCCCTCAATTCTCAAACTGCTGTGACGAGAAACGGCCCATATAATAAGTAAGCACTTTGCGGAGGGCCCATTTTGGGCACAACATAAACAAGGCTCTCTCGTCTTGGCACACCATCCATAATTCCTCTCAGATAAACAGAAATGAAAACACCAACACACCCATACACACACATTTGAGAGACACGGCAAGAAAATCCGTCAGCATGACTGCAGCATCTGACATGCTTAACCACGGCCTGCCGACCTCGGACGTCGACCTGGGGCGGTTGGTCGTGACCATGAAGAACCCGGCGCAGGAGTACTGCGAATGTAAGTCGGTGGCCATGGAATCGTCCCCGCCCGACCGACTCGAGTCCTTCAGCGAGGTCCTGGGTCGGGCTAAGGGCTCCCGGCTGCACGGCCTCCTCCTGTCGGTTCTCTCGGGCAGGACGGCGGGCCTAACCGCGTCGAGCTCCGAGGTCCGGGCCGCGTCCTGCGTGACCCGCACGATGCGCCAGTGCGACGACTACTTCCGGAGGTTGTGCGCGGCGCCGCGGGCGCGCGACTTCATCGAGCGCGCCTTCGAGAGGGGCAAGAAGGTCTTCCTCGTCGTCGGGGTCAAGACCGTCACCGACGCGACCGTCACCCAGTCAGAGCTCCGCGCCCGCGTCACGTCCACCGGCCTCTGCAGCCCGTCGGTGCTCTCGCCCCTCCTCGGCGGGGGGCCTGTGGAGCCCATCGGGGCCGGCGCCTCCGCCTGGCACCTCCTCGTGGGCGGGGCCGGCTTCTTCGCCCCGGGGGAGCACGTCTACGCCGTCCAGTACCGCAGGGTCCACGTCGGCGTGTTCTCCCGGCGCAGCGTGGACGAGAGCTGGCTGGAGAAGGAGAACCACTGGAAGAGGTATTTCGGGATGCGGGGCGCTGGCGAGCCGGAGGAGAACGACGGCATCGAGGCGCGCCTGGCTGATGCTGACGAGGTCGAAGGATCCGAGGAGGGGGCGGACATGGAGAGCTGCGAGACGGTTGAAGGCGATGGGGAGAAGACGGTGTACATCTGGGGTTAGATCGATCCTTTTCACTTCCGAGTTTATTATATCTTGTTTTGCAAACATAGTTCAGCATAGCGACTACGTAGCTGCTCAGAATACACAGGGAATATGGTAAAACTCGGGCTTTTCCGTATTATGTTATGAATCCTTCTTGGGTTGCTCGGGCTAAGGGTCGTCGTTACTTTCATGGCTCAGGGCTTGATTAAGGGGCTGTTGAGAAAGCAGTTGAGTGTAATCAAAATATCAGACTATCATCAAAGGGTCGTGATTCCAAGAGACAACTAACATGCTCGAAGAGATGGAGTACTGAGTTCCAACTAAGATCGGCTAATTGAGTTTTTCAACGGCAACAACAAACAGGCCTTGATCAGCAGAAGCGAGCAACGAACAACCCACGGAAGATTTTTGACTGCCAAGCCTTGAAAAGGACAACCCCTCCTCCCTGACTCCCCTCTCCCTGCCGCCTCCCTCCCTGACTCCTCTCCCACCAATACCACCCAGGCAACCACAAACACCACTTCCCCTTCAAATTGGACCCCCCTCCCCTTTACGCATCAAGGGGCTTCCGGGCCCACACAATCTTTTGCCGGTAGAAGGCGTGGATGTCCGGGGAGCGCAGCTCCCGACGGAGGTGGGCGCTGTATACTTGGGTCTCCTCCTTGCTCCAGCCGGCTAGGCCGGCCATGTACATGATGGTGCCCTCTGTGTCGGCCAGGACGGCGGCCTGCTGGAACATGCCGATCTGCTTCTGCAGGGGGTCCTTGGGCCAGCTGCCACTGGGGGTCTGTGCGTGGTGGGGGGAAGGGAGCAGTGTCAGCGGGTGGAAGGAATGGGGGGAAAGGATAAAAAGAAAACAAACGACTATGAAGCAGGGGGAGCAGCGAAGGCCTTGAGATGGGTAGCCGGGCCGGAGGAGGCGGAGGAGGGGAGGAGGGAGGAGGAGAGGTAGGGAGGTGGGGGGGAAACGGGCCAGCACCTCGGCGCCACACTCACCTTGAAGTTCTTCTCATCAATGTCGACGAAGCCGGCCTCCTCAATAGACTTCCGCTGCAGCTCCTCCTCGACAACGGTGAAGGACCGCCCCATCTTCTTGCCGCCCTCGACGAAGAACTTGCCGAACTGGGCCATGGCCGTCTGGGGCAACAGGGAGCCGTCGTCGCTCTCGAAGAAGACAGTGGCCTCCTGGCTCTCGACCCAGCCCCCCGGCTTGAGCGCCTTGTAGGCCTCCTTCATCAGCGCCGGCCAGTCGACGATGCTGCCGAACAGCCATCGCATGTGAACATAGTCGACCGAGTTCTCCGTGAAGGTCCAGTCTCGTGTGCAGTCGTCGATTTGGCTGACAAAAGGGGATGAGGAAAAAAAGAGGGGCGAGGTGAGATCACGTGGTCGTCAGTATTTTATCCCATCAGGCTGATTGATGCCTCTGGCCGGACGATGGGGATCCAAGCAAGAGAAGGACTGGGCTACCCACAATTCAAGGTTCGGCGGGATCCAGCTGGGCTGGATGGGAGATACGTCGGTGCCGACCACCTGAGCATTGGGGAACTCGTCGGCGAAGTCACTGGATGCTGATCAGTTTGTGCCCTCTAGACAGACGACCCGCCTGGAAGGGCGCCGAATTTGGAAGCATACATTGCCCAGATTCCCGTGCCGGTTCCGATGTCGACGACTTTCTATAGGAGCACGTCAGTCTGGTTCCCCAGAGGTTCTCAGCTAGGAAAACGAGCGACAAGATCGAGGCGTAGTACACGTACTTGAAGCTCCTCTTCCTTCAGAGGAGCCATGAACAGTTTGCCCTCGAGGCTGAGAGTCAGGACGTGGTGGCTGTCGATGTTGGTCAGCGGCAGTTCGTTCTCCACGATCTTCTTGGTTGGTATTTGACGTACCAACCCAGAGGCAGGCAAAAGAAGGCACCAAGATTGGACTCACATGATGTCAAGCGCCTCGTTCTGTGGGGCGTCGTTGGGCGTCCTGTTTCCTCACAGGTCAGACCAGCACCGCGCCTCTCAACAAGCTCGACGACAACAGCACGACGCTACTGTAGCCCGCCCCGCCTCGCCCATATGGACCAGACACGTGTTCTAACCGTTGCTACTATGGGGCTGCGTGCTAAGGTAGGGTGGGAAGGGGACGGTGATGGGATCTCTCCGCACCAGTACTCAGCGTTGCCCTGCTCGCTGTGGAAGGTCCTGCCCTGGATCGTCCTGTACTGTAGGATGGACGACGATAGAGAAGCGGTGCTGCTGGCATTATCGTCGCCGACGGCCGAATCGGCATCATCGTCGGGGTCGCGGTCCTGATCAGCGCTAAAAGGTCAGCGTTGTGCCCGACACCTCTTTGGTGCGCTGGGGGTTGCGGGGATGCTGGCGTGATAAAATCGCGCATGAGTCTCCCCTTGGCCCAAGGGAGGAAAACCTGAGTAAAGCGGGGTGCGGACCTCTGCCAATTGAATCCAGTGCTGGGCCGGGAGCATGCCCTCGCCGGTAGGCGGTGCGGCCGACCCTGTCGCCTCCGCCGCCGGAGCTGGAGCCGCCGCCGCCGCCGCAGTGCTGGCAGGCTCCCCCGTGGCTTCGGTCTGGGTCTGGGTGGGAGCCGATGCGCCTGGTGAGCTTGCTGACACCTTCGACCCCTCAGCAGCGATCTCCACCTCGGGCTGTTTGGTCGGCTCGGACATTTCAATGATCACGGGCTAATTAAACTTCGAGGCGGGGGTATCTCTAGGGATAGCTGCGAAAGATGAGAAACATAGGTCAGGTAGTAAGGAGCTAAGAAAAATAAGAAAAAAAATAAGAATCCCAAAAAAAGAATGGCAACGGAATTGTCCCCGATTGTGCGGAGAATCAAGGATAGACGGCGAAGTGGCGTACAGGGTCGGTCTGACAATCTAACGGGGTGGAAAGGATGCGTGGCGACCATGGGTAGTCAGTGGTGGCATGAACCGTGGAGCGGGGTTTGCAGGAAACGATTCCAACATTGAACGATTGTCCCCGTTGCAGCAGCAAGAAGCCCAATCCGACTTCCTTGTTGGTAAGCGCTAATCCATCGTGGGGGCTTGGGTCCGGTCAGCCAATCCGAGCCCTCAATTGCACTCCGGGGAGCATATTCCGTGCGGGCCGGGCCATGCTTCATGGCTTGACAGGCTCTGCTCCGTCTAGCAGCCGCTCAGGAAGAGGAGGAGGAGGTGATGGTGGTAATGGTGGAAGAGGAGGTGGTGATGGTGGAGGAGGAGGTGGTGGACGGACAGCCTAGATTAGCTACCGGGCATGTTGTCCGTTTGCTTCATGAGCGATTGCGTTAGGTCTAAGAAGTGGTTCGTGGCTGGGCTGGAAACCTTGCATGACCTAGACAACGGAAGACCTAGAGGGGAGGCGGGATAGACAACCTAGGAGAAAAGCCGAGGAATTGCGGCCACTTGCCCGTGGTCCGTTTGCGTGTGGTCATGCTTGTAAGTGCTTCAGATATTTGCCACGTTGGTTGTACGAGTCCGTGTCACAAGTTTGAGTTTTGATAGGCTGGTGCCCTCACAGCACCGAGGCAAGTGCGAGAAGTTAGATATCGCTCCAGCCAGCGAGGCGGCAGCCAGCGCCCGCCTTCATCTTCAATGGTTGAAGTTCGTTCGCCGTTGGCCTGCCTATATATCCCCGGCTCTCCACTCTTCGGCATCGCATCAGGTAGAATAATCCGTAGATTTGTGTGTGGGTATGGGGTTTGTGAGACGCCAACCGCCAATATTAAGAGGGTTAGCAGCAAGTTCCTGTGACGGATCATAGAATTACTCAAAGTGTTGACATAACGGGCTGGCGAGCCTCTCCTTTTGAGCTTGGCTCCCTCGGCTAGGCCAACCTCGGTCTGGTCGGGTTACCATTGCCAACACCGCCAACCAGAGCAACACTTTGGGTGTTCCGGGAATGGTCAAGCGGCATTGATAAGCGAGGAGGTTGGGATTTGCCATGATGGGATCAAGTTGCGGAGCGGTAAGCAGATATTGAACTCTCGATCTGGAAGGCGAAATGTTTCCACGAGTTGAAACTCGACAAAACTCGACGCAGAACTTGAAGTGGAGTGGTTAGTGTCGTGACAATGGAGGAGGTCAGGAGGATATTGGGGTGATTTTTGTTGCCTGACAGTGGGGTGTGCACAAGCCACAGCAGTCTCCTATGCCCGTTTGTGTGGCACTGAGGCTCGCCTCCTGCCGTAACGTTTCCATAGTTCGATCGTTACAGTCTACAACCAAGACTCATACTGTGGCAGACCACCCTGCTCCTGCAGCGAGATTTGACGATGCAAAACACAATTCACCGATCCACTTTCCTATTTGAACATTGACATTGAACCATTCACGCGGGAAGTCATAGGTGTTAATCTCCCCGAAAGGCCCAAAATGTACGATAACCTGCAACCGCTGTAATTGCAGAGTGCGGCCGCTGTATTGAGAACTGCAGCCATTGTAATTGCGGCTTGCGGCCACTGTGCTGGATCGTGCGGCCGCTGTATTCCTGGTAATTCCAGAGTTCGGGGTGTTAGTTGCCTGGGTGTCTTTGGTGCCTGGTTCTAAGCCCAAATCAGGGAGGTGCACGTGCTTATGGGTTTGTTTCCCAAAATTGAGGTCATAGGCTGCAGGATTTCAAACTTCATATGACCAAATTCGGCGGTATGAAAATTGTGAGACCACGATCACGGCGCAATCAATCCACCTATCCGCTGTGATCCGCCCCGAGGAGCCTTCTGAAGCCGGCAAAGCAGCTCCCCGCAAGTCCGTCTGTTTTCCAACCAACTCGAGGCTATCAGTCTAGTGTTTTGACCCAAGTCGCAAGGAAGAGTGGATCTACCTCCAAAATAACATACATCATTATTTATTTCCTCGTGCGTACTACCATTTCCAAATCTCTATGACAATCGGCAGGTATGTATGGATAATCCGTTCTTCGGCGCTTCGGTCTTGGCCAAGGCTACCATCCCATCATGACATGGTATTAGATCGGATGAAGGATCTCCCAGTGTAGCCAGGAATCGCACCCCTGGCTCAGGGGAAACGTCACGCAATCCCGCTTGTCCGCACCAGCATACGACGAACATCTCCCGCAGGCTGTGGCACAGGTCAGCCCTACTCGAATGTGAGCGTACGCAATGCGTGTATCGATGTCTCAGCTCTGGGCCGCCTCATTGCGTACTTAGCACTAGCTCCGGCGTTTCGCACACTTTTCATTTCGTTTTCAGCGGACCTTGGCCTTGCACCCCTCGCCGAAGCCATGGCCCTGAATTACCCCCCACTTGATTTTGTGTTCGTATTTGCTGGTAACCTACCTCTTTATGATCAGCCATAAAGACAAGGCCTTATGATACCGCCGGCTTCCTGGTCCAATTCCTCGAACAGCCAGCCATAGTGTCCCCTGATTCTGCGTCAGGTCCGCTGACGCCACGTGCATATATTTCAATGGTCCCAAAGGCCTCGACCACCACCATTCGGCAGGAGACGAAGGAGAAGGATCCGGTCGCGGTAACGTAGTCTGCATATGAATCTTGTCGAATCGGGTCTCATTCGGTGAATGCCGTGGGTGGTCAACCTATTTCACTAGCTGCTCGTAAAACCCTGGATC